>NJDC01000102.1:132223-143312 GCA_002245475.1 Calephelis virginiensis
TAGAAGTTAAATCAATCAATGAATTTTCATTCATCTTTTGTGAGGCAATTTTTTTGCCAACTTTTGCGAAATAGTTATTCACTTCATTAACTGAAGACATATGATTTTGGTTCAATTTCAATAGACCAGTATTTGACTCCGGTTTTTTGAGATTAGATAATCGTTTAATGACTTCCCACGTTTTCTTTGGATTTTTTTAGAGTTTTTAAGTTCAGATTGTTCAAATTCACGTTTAACTTTTTTTAATAGGTTATTGCAAAAATTTTTATACCGCATTACCGTTACGTCCCACTTATTGCCACATCATCAGGATATTTTCTAGACCTCAGTAAGAGCTTGTCTCTATGTCGTATACAGCATAGCAATCCTGGTGTAATCCAAGGCTTCGAGATTCTTTTGCGGCACACACTTGCACTTCTAAGGTACCCAACCTTAGAAGTGCAAGTGTGTGCCTTTATGACTGTATAAATATTGTCAACCAACATAGAACAAGCTAAGTCAACATCAATACATTTAATAATTTTAGAAAACTCCATATTTTTAAGCTCAGTAACACAAGCAACGACGTCTGTACGTGTAGTAGTTTTAATATTTCTAGTATTGTAGGTAGCATTGCCAGTTTCACAAAAAATATAATAGGAGCATGATCAGTAAACAAAGAATCGAGGACTAACGTGACAGCTGGTTTATTTGTTTTGAGCAATACATGATCTAGGCAGTTCGAATTACGTGTAGGAAAACTATGAGCAGGAAGCATCGCATGTGATGCAGCTAAATTAAGATACTTGTCACAGTCGTTGTTATTGTCAAGCAATATGTTAATATTTAAGTCACCAATTAAAGCTATCGTTTTAACAGAGCGCAATGAAGATAGTAAAGTATCTAAACTATTAAAAAAGCTGGTTAGATTCAAATAAGATGGTGAACGATAAATTGCTAAAATCGCAACATCACCTGGCAGTCTTAGCATTAAAGTTATTAGTTTGCATCCAACATACAAGGTTCTTCAATGTTAATTGTTAGATTTTGTCTAACGTAGACAACAACCCCGTCGTTTTGGTTCGAAGAGCTGGATTTGTAACATGTATAACCAGGCAGTTGAGGTAAATGCGGACATTTACTTAACCAACATTCAGTCATTATGAGCACATCAAAGTTAAATTTTATCCTATGCAACAATAACATAAGATTGTCGAAATTTGTATTGTTACCAATGCTACGTATATTAACATGAAATATTTTTAAGGGATTATGTAAATCTGATAAATAAGAAAAACATTTTTCAGGAGAACATACGCAGGATTTGGCAAGAGATAATTGTTCAAGATCATTGAATATTTGTATGTTGTCATCCATTATGGAACTTCGGGTAGTTCACAAAGGTATCAGAAAAAAAGTAGTATAAATTCCCATGAATTGGCACATGCGCACTCAACAACCAATATAATAATTTGCCTTGGAGTGTGCATAGTGTGCAGTAAAAAGGAATTTGAATGCGGTGAAACCCAAAATAATGGTGTTTGAAAGAGTCGTAGCCAGAACGGATGTAAGAGTTTTGGTTGATGATGTAGTGATGGAAAAAGTGAATAAAAATTTATATCTTGGTTGTGCTTTTAGCAGGGATGGAAGGTACAGCGCGGATGTCGAGAGAAGAGGGAGTGCAGGGAATAGTATGAATGGAGCATTGGGTAAGCTATTCCAAAGCAAGGTTTTGAGTCAAAAAGCTAGACTTGCTTTGCATAATTCTGTGCTTATCCCAACGTTATTGTTTGAAAGCGAGAGTTGGGTATGTCAGAAAGAGCATAAAAGTAGGATAAAAGCGGTCGAAATGAGAGCACTACGGAAAATCTGTGGTTTAACGCTCGTTGACCGCATTCGTAACAGTGAGATCCGGGAAAGGGTGGGATTGAAAGAAAGTGTTGGTGTTAAAATGCGAAAGGGCATGCTCCACTGATTCGGTCATGTGGAAAGAATGACAGATGAAAGATTGACAAAGCAGAAATACAATGCGAATGTGGATGGATGTAGGTACCCGGGGAGACCAAGGCTAACATTTCACGATCAGATAAATCGGATATTATCCGAGGGTGGTATCAAGATCCTCCGAAACCGGCATGTTTATATGAAAAGGGTAATGAATGTGAAGGAACCAAGACAGGTTTGTCAGGATCGTGAGGTCTGGCACTCGATACTCTCTGCCTACGTCGTAGGGAACCTGGCGTGAAGATATGTATGTATGTGTATGTTTATTTTTTTATATGTGACTGTACCATATTAAATTCTTTATACATTGTAACTTGATTTTTGCGTAAAATGTTTGATTATGTCTCTATTATGCTTGTTTGATTTTTTAGGAGGCTTCTGAAGTAATTAGAGTCGTATGAAATTTTCTCAATGTCCTTTTTGTATTGTTTCAGTAGTCTGTAGTCGAGAACTCAATCATTTGGATGTTAATTAAATTAAGAACATTTCTCATTTAGCTATACGTAAGAAAGAAATTAAGCTCAGTGTGAACGCTGCTTTATTAACTATAATTATATTTTACGCTTATTTATCCCACTTCCCATACATTCAGAATTTAACATTTGGAGAAGCTGTCGTAGTAATTCACACCAGATATTGTCACCCATTCTCAAAACTTTATAGAGGTTATTGCATTTTGTAATTTTTTTTTTTAAAATGCACAGGCAAGGTTTTGATTAATAACTTTGTGTATCATCGGTTCCCTCGTTGCTGGTAAATCTCACATATAGAACTTGAGTAAAGAAGCCACTATTCTTCCTAAGAACCTGACAAGACTTTTTATGATGTAACAACTGGCACAGGAAGGCAGATGGTCTATTCTGCAAAGGAGCCCGGACCAACACAGGGATATATACTTAAAGGTCTTAGCCTAAAGAGAGAGGCAAATTAATAAAAGTAATAATATAGTTCGTTTTCATTTTTTTGTAGAGCGCTGTTAAATTTTTCAGATGGTGCCTTTGTCAGCATTGGTCGCTTGTAAAGTTGACTCTCTGTGACTGTGACAGGCAACAGATGAACATGTCTGATTGCGCATTCTCATGAAACTAAAAAGGGAAGATGTACTTTTTTTAACAACGTATACAAAACTCTCACTACATGTTCATGTTAAAATATTTATTACAAAAAAACAATAAAAAGATTTTTATTTACTGTAACTTGATATAAATGATTTCAGTGACATTACTGTTGTGGCGTTTTAGAGCTATTACAAGTTTACTAGTCACTTGCAATAGCTCTACATAGGAACCTCTTGTACCTACGCCACTTTTCTTGAATTCAGATTTTTCCTAAAACAACATTGTTTGAACTTCATTTTATAGCACCCACTGGCGATCGTAATTATCTGATACTAAGGAAATTTAGTAAAGAATAACTTTAAATAAAACGTTTTTCACAACACATACGTGCAATTAATTAATTTTCCATAATGTAGTTAAGCCCAAAAAAACTTACTTTTTAAGTGTAAAACTGTATTTATTATTATAAAAATGTCACACGGCTCGAAGAAATCATAACTAAATTGTTGTTGACATTGATGTTTGAATTACAATAGACAAAGGTTCTTAAAAACGGAAGATTTAAAAAAAAGACTCGATTGTTCTAGATAAAACTCTGATCGATCTTTTGATGCTGCGATATTGTTTGGTTACGGTAAGTGGAAATCAAGCATTACGGTTTGGATAAAATTCTTTAACGGCGCACTCAGAAACATTAATCGTCTTTTAATCAATCGCCGAAGGATAGCGCAGACTATTGACGGGGCGGAGCGTATCGGGTTGCGATTCTAACGGGCCGGGCTGCATCACATAGGCTGATTTTACACAGTGTCAAAAAAAAGATGCGTAGGCACTCTACTTTAAAATCGTCAGGTACGGAATGTGGTGCTTCTACTAATTATACAAAAAATTAGCATTAAAATGTCATTGGCACCTTTATTTACCTTTATTTAAGGCCCCGTGTTGGTCCGGGCTCCTTTGCAGAATATACCATCCACCTTCCTGCTAAGCAGCTCGCACAAGACGAACATAGGCTTACCATCATTAATACGGTAACATCCGACTAGGCGGTAGAGTTTCGCAGCGACTCACCCGGATTGCTACCACCGCCTAACCTATTCCTGTCGCCGTAACGTCATGACGTGTTCCGGTTCGGAGGGTAAGGTAGCCGGTAAACTTACTTTTGCTGGAAGCCTAACATCCCGGCATCAGGTTGACAATGCACCAATACCACCTTTAGTGTCTCTAGGCGACGTGAATTTCTTACCATCAGGAAATCCGTGTACTTTAGTTTTTTTATTGATATTGGAAGGCAAACCCTTCCAATATTATAAAAAAAATACATTACGTTTTTACACTTGGGTGGCTGTAGGCTGCATCGGGGACTGAGCATGGGGTGCTGCGCAAAATCTGCCGCTAAGAGTCCGTCGCGATGCGGCCTGGCATAGTGCGTTTTGGTCCATACAAAATAAATGAGCGCGATCAAGACGGATTATTGCGCTGCAATGCGTCCTGTCCCGGCTTGGTCAAATGTGCGCTATCCTTCAGGCCACATTTTTAATACAAAACATAATGATAGATTTCATGTTTACTGGCGTCTCTGAGTGTGACCGAGGTTACTAGTAAGAGGATTGTTGTTTTGTTTTCCGATGAATCATTTACGGAGATGTTAGTGAATTTTAGTGCTCAATATCCTTTGTCAGCGTTCAGTTTACATATTGTTTTCTAAACACACATCTTTGTTGTAGTCATCCCAGTAAAAGGTTCTATTGTTCAAAACATGCGAAGTTTTTATAAATTCATCTACAACAGACTGTGATGCTGGTGGCAGCTTGTGGGTTCTTGATAATATCCAAGCGACCTCTGTAAAGTGATAAAGTCATGTTCACAAAATGTTAGATTTTTTTGCAATTCTTTTTTAAATTAACTATTAGTGATGGACAACATAGTTTGTGTACATATTTATTATTATGTTATTTTAAAAATTATGTGTCTGTTTATTTATTTATGTGTAATTATTTATTTCATATGATACAATATTTTATCATTCATTTTCTCTCTTTGTTTCTGGAGCTTGGAGAGCAGAATACTAGCAAGTTTTATTATGGAAAAGTAGAATAGTTACAGTATTGTTTCAAGAATCTGTCGTTGGGAATTCCGAATAATGCGTTAGCTATCTAACCTACACCATTAATGATGCCTCTCTTCTGGCGTTTATTTGTAATACATTGCAGCTATAAATTGTAATGTTGGATTTCCGACAGTTCATGTTGTACCTAGTTGATCTGGTATACTTATGTACTGCGGTGAAAATTGCGATGTATCTTCCTGTATATGCTTTATATGCTTATATAAATTTGATAGACTAGTCCAGTAGGTTGACATATAATGAGTATAATAAACAACTAACTTCCATTTATCTCGAATTAAGTTAATATCAAACTGTTTATCCAACCGAAGTCTGTCAAGTGCTATGAGTCACATTAACAAAATGTTAGATTTTTATGAAATTCTTTTTAAATTAACTGTTAGTGATTGACAATAAAATAAATGTTTTCTTTTTAATTTTATTTTTTGATTCCACCAGTCCCTTGTTTAGTGAGTTACAAATCTTAACATTGGATTTTAAACAAGCTTACCTAAACCTCTTTTGACAACATTAAATCAGTTTTCATGCTTTACTTATTCTTGCATTATTATGCCAGTGCTTATCACTGTCGTGTATTTGATTTAAATTGTAGGTTGTGTTGTAGACTTACTTGGGTAAAAAGCCTAACATCCCAGCTCCAAGAGTGACCAAGCCTCAATAAAACTCTTAGTACCTATCTATAGGCTACGTATTCGTACCAGCATGAAACCGATCTTGATGAATAATTAGAATTAGTTTTTTTTTATTCATACAAACTATCGCCTATATCGTCTAGCGGTTCAGTTGTCGGACTTTAATTCATGAGGTCCCGGGTTCGAATCTCGGGTCGGGCAACAGAAAGAAAATTGGGTTTTTTAATTAAAAAAAAACGATGCTCGGGATTGGATATGTGCCCGGTTGCACATGCATAGAAGCAACGAATATAATACCTCTAACAAAGGATTTGATAAAATCACAACTAGCGTATTTTGCGACAAAAGTTCATAAAACTAACCGTGCATTCTAAAACTAAAACAATGTCCGTCTAAAACAATGTCAAGTGGGTACTCAGAGGTTAATTTGCAACCCATAAACAAAAATATACAATTTATACCTATATGTCAACGTATACCTAAGATAACTTTTTACTCGAAATTAGTGGGTGTGTCGATTTTTTTGGTCATTGTAAATAAACTCGATCAAAAGTGGAACAGCCGGTGTTTGAACTTCGATGAACTGTGTTTATTCTAGTTTGAACTATACTAAGACCAAGTTGGTTGACCTCGGAACCTAACCCTGCCCATGATGTGAACACTCCCAAGATATTTATGAAAGACCATTGGTGTGTCCTGACTTTTATTGACATGAGTCTAATTGTACACTTAGCCTAATAATCAGGGTTAAGAACAAACTACATGGCATTGGTAAACTGTTAATACGTATTTAAATAACCAAATAACGGTGCGATTTAATAATGACCAGAGCCATCTAGTTTTACAATTGGTAATTACACAAAGCGTCATTAACAGCCGGTGTCTATGCTGACCATTGGTTCCTTTATGTACTTATTTGAGTCTTGATGTCGCGAACCCCACTTACGGCAATTAAGTAACATATTCGGTTCATTACTCTTTAAATTTGGCCAGAAACATTTTCTCTTTATGTTGTTTGCCACGCGCCTTATTACTGCATGTCCACTTGTGGACACAAGATGGTACTTAGTTATTTAGTATTATACGTTTCGTATCGTTATCTGTTATTCTTTGAGCACCATTTAAAATAAACTATTGGTCGCCCATTTGCCGAAATTCGACCATAATAAATTTTAATGTCTTGTTGATAAGAACGCCATCTTCATTTCTCAAGACCAACTACTTTGTTTCCAAACTTTATGAATAGTTAGTGCGTCATCTGTGATCTTTTATTTTTATCATCAATATATTTCTTTGTGTGTGTTAAATGCATGGTATTACGTATAATATTTTATTTTTTGAATTGATGCACTTTGTAAATATTATCATGAAAAAATGTTAGCGTTCTGCTCTTCTCTTACACACAAACTGTAAGAGTACCATACTCCTCAGTCAGCGCAATTTTTGTAAAAAGTGGTCCAAAGTTTTTGCTTCACGTATTAATAAATATATAGAAATCGTGGTCCTGACCGATTGCGATTAGGTATTTTGATTATATTATTACGCGCGTTAACTCTTTAATCAATTGAATATTGTCGTTATTCTTTACTACATAGATACTATTAATTTTTGCGTCCTTACAAAAGCAATATAGTTCCCTCACAAAGGCATCTTGTGCACAATATGATCGGAATCGAGGATTCACATAAATAACCAACTTCAAAGATATATAATTTGGTAGGTGTCGTGGGACACAAGGTAGGAACGAAGTTTCTTCGGCTAATGTAGATTCGACACACTCGACAAATCGACAACTTATCGTCGTCAACATATAAAAAAAATAATGAATTTTCTTCGAATACAATACAATTAAATATTTTTTTAAATTAGAAGGCAAACAAGCAGACACATTTCCTGATGGTAAGAATGGTGCATTGCCAACCTGAGGCCGGTTGGCAATATTTAGTATCTGTATGAACTGTGATATTTAAATGAAAACACAAGTAAGGTAACCATGAGCGCTACTTATAGGACTCGCCCTCCATCTGCATTCGAAGAAAATTAATTAAATTCGATGAAATAGCTGCATATATATAATATGAAAAATACGGTAAAACGGTAAACGGTTTACGGTAAAAAATGCAGTATTTGTCAGGTGTAGATTCACTATATAATCCTTATAATTATCATAAACAACGTAAATATCGACTACGAAAATCACTTACGGATGCTAGAGAATTTAAATAAAAGCAAAGTAGAAAAAAAATATGCTCACATTAATCCAATTACATAAAGAAAGGGTGATATGATACTACTTAGAAACGAAAGAGCAACGAGTGAATTTGACAAATATATAGAGGACCTTATGAGATAGTTGGTATTTACGAGCCTAATATTAAAATGTTAAAGTAAGCAAAAGCGGATATGGTTCATAGGAATATAACTAAGTTATACGTAACTTTAGTTTTATAAAAAAATATTAATCTCTTCAAATTATAACTATAAAAAGTATTTTTGTTAACATTTCATTTATTTATACGGGATCTATATTTATTTTATTTGTCGATATTTTGGCCTAGTTGCATAGACCGTGGCCACGACTACAAATTATTAAGACTTATGTACAAGCTGTGATATACAAGTGCATAGTGTCACGACCGGACTGCGGCAGCGAGCTGTAACTTTTGACAGATAGATCTATTGAAAGATGAGCCTATCAACTCTCCTTCTAATTCTTTTGTTTGTAACGTTCTTATCAAGAAAAATAAGTCGTAAACATCCCGTATAAATAATTAAAAATGTTAATAATACGAGACGGTTTCAGTTTAAAATCATATGTTTTTTTTTTATTAATTACTATGGACTAAAACACGATGATGCATTATGGCAGCAGGATTTCGTAAGATCCCTTAAAAAAGTACTGTAACTTGGATCCCTACCCGAGCAAGTTGCACCACAGTACTCTACCATCAGTGGTTTTGTTGATATAAAAGACGGGTTGCATTCCGGGAGTCCCAGCAGAAGTGAAATCTTGAATATTAACGTTGTGCACTTTTGATATTTTGGAACGGTTAGGTAATAATTTTGCACGAATTGTTTAAATTTTATCAGTATGAAAGTACTATCATTTATGTGGTAAAATACAATATTCATTTATTGCGCTATCGTACACAAACATAACAACACAAATATTCGCGCAAGCGCCCTGCGCCGTTTTATTCGCGCAAACCCTGAGGTGTTACGAATTTTCGATCAGGTCACGTGTCCTGACGCGAGTTAAGAAGTTTTTACCCATTCCAAAAAAAAGTGCGCTACGCCACTAAAAAAGTTTTCACTTAAATAAACCATGTAATACTCATTCACTTTCTACGAGCTGCCTGGAGATTCCTGGATGAAAATCGATGGTTTATACGATTCTGAGGACCCAGACCAACACGAAGTAACTAGTTAAACACGCAATAAAAATCGAAGCTTGGCTCGGCAAAAAGCTCGAAGCAATGCTCGCTAGAATGTTAGAATGTTCTCAAGAACGCTCGATAGAATGCTCGCTAAAATGTCCTCGTTATTTTTTGTGATGTAACATTCGCACGAATACTCATTACAAGTGAATGTTATATATAATCAGTCAGTCATAACATAATATTACGACTGACTGAGTATTTAAGAAAATATCAGATATTTTGTTTATATTTCCAAAACGGAAATAATCAACCTTTAACTACATTTTGGGATACAAGTCTAATATTTGTATGAATAAAGTAGTGGTAATTGGGAACTACATTTTCAGGTTAAAAGTGCTGGAGATTTCGATACGTAAATTACCGAATGTGAACAACTTATAGTAAAACCACTGAATACAATTGGTCGACTCTGTGGTCTAGCGGTTCAGTTGTCGGTCTTGAGTGCATGAGGTCCCGGGTTTGAATCCCGAGTCGAGCAACAAAAAGAAAGTTGGGTTTATTCAATTTTCTTATAAAAAAAAACGTTGCTCGGGATTGGATATGTGCCCGGTCGGCGATAGGCTTGCCACCTATCACATTGTGGGACTTAGTGTATTCGGCTAGTCGTGGGTGCCTTGGTTGTACCTCTGCCTACCTCTTCGGGGATATGGGCGTGAAGATACTTTGAAGTGATTTTATTTCTTCTTTTACCTGATCATAGATTTCCACATTTAACACTAATGATACTGAGTAAATCGACTTACCGACGGTACTGTTTGTCTTCTTATCGTAAACGCAATTATACATAATTCCATATGTGTTGTAATCTGTTAGCAGAATGTTTAGTGGCAGCAGTTCTTTTCCTGTTTTAAAAATAATGTTTAATATATTTCATCTCCAGGCTTACATCTCAGAGAGCCCTGTAGAACCGGGCGACGAATAGTGCTGCGGTATCCTCTGCCTGTTGTAAGAGGCGACTAAAAGGGGTTGGGGATGTGAGTCAATTGATCGGGGGTCGTCAGCCCGGGACGTGAGGCAGCATAGCATGCTGCTGTCGTCAAAGTGATGGTATCAGAAGATTGAGTCTTCTGAGTGGATGAGCCTGCGGGCAGGTGTAAGGGCGACAGCGGTGCGTTCTTCCGAGATTCCGCAGTCACCCGATATGCACAGAGAATGGTCACCGAGTGCTTTTAGCCGGTAGGAGTCCGGCATAACCTGCCACTTCCCTCGAAAGCGGCGGGTATCCATGAGGATTTGCACTCGTTAAAAAAAAGGCTTGTTTACCTGAACCGGAACCTTATGTAATTAACGCCAACGTTGGACACAGAGGCACATAATTATTTAAAAACCACGAAAATAAATTCTTCGTTGATAGGACATACACGTTGCCTGTTAATATAAAATATATCAAAAAGCGTTTTCAATCTGAGATTGGGATGTTTAACCTCATGAATAAGTTTATCTGCTACTCTGTTCAAACACTGAGTAGTCTCGTAGTAATAATACTACAGTATCAACTAGGTTAAGGTTTAGGTTAAGGTAAGGTCAAGGTTTCACCGTGGCCGCGGGTCACCTACCAACTCTCAGTATTTATATTACGTACTCTTAATAGCATGCTTTATGGATATGATTACAGTAATTTTCGGGATAATTAAGTCGAAATTAAAAGTAAGTAAGTAAGTATCTTCACACCCATATCCCCGAATAGGTGGGCAGAGGCACAACCTGGGCATCCACGACTAGCCAAAGGCACTAAGTCCCCCACAAAGTGATAGGTGGCAAGCCTATCGTCAATCGGGCACATATCCAATCCCGAGCAACATTTTTTTTATTAGAATATTGGAAAAACCAAATTTTCTTTCTGTTGCC
>NJDC01000102.1:143840-161751 GCA_002245475.1 Calephelis virginiensis
AAACACTGAGTAGTCTGGTAGTAATATTACTACAGTATCAACTATAATATTTACTGTACTATAGTAATATTAGGGTCAAGGTTTCACCGTGGCCGCGGGTCACCTACCTACTCTCAGTATTTATTTTACCTACTCTTAATAGCATGCTTTATGGATCAGTCAAAATTAAAAGTAAGTAAGTAAGTAGGTATCTTCACGCCCATATCCCCGAAGAGGTAGGCAGAGGCACAACCAGGGCACCCACGACTAGCCAAAGGCACTAAGTCCCCCAGAAAGTGATAGGTGGCAAGCCTATCGCCAATCGGGCACATATCCAATCCCGAGCAACATTTTTTTTATTAGAAAATTGGAAAAACCAAATTTTCTTTCTGTTGCCCGACCCGGGATTCGAACCCGGGACCTCATGCATTCAAGTCCAACCCCTGAACCGATAGACCACAGAGGCGATAACAGCTTGGTCCCAAAAGAGAGTAGGTAGTCGAATTTTAACATTGTTTACCCATGGTACACCCCTTCTGCATGGTTTGCAAAATCAATACGAACATTCCAAAAAAAGGGCGCAACACCGTTAAAGAAATTTTCACTTCAAAAACACAAAGACTCTTCCACTTAGTAAACTTAAAAAAAATAAAAATTTAATTAAATGAAATATTTTTTTTATTTGTGGAACATGATTATTTAAACGTTGCTACAGAATACTTAATATGCACATTGTTGTGTGCAAATGTTTGCCAACACTATATACACTTTTTATTATTAAGACAATTATATATTTTTAAGTGCAAGTTTGATAAAAAATATAACAATTTTTAGATCTAGTTTAAAATAAAAAAATGATGTACTCATAACTAGCAAGTTTTAGCCAAAATATGTAGTACCTCTGTCTACCTCTTTGAAAAACGATGATCTATTTACATACGTATAATAAATCAGAAAAATCCTCACCAAGTATGACATTATCAACTTTGTTATTATCTCGTCTAATTATAAGTCAAGTTGACGACATCAAACAACAAATTTATTTTAATTAACAAAGCAAATAAAGTAACAATCGAGTCTTCTTCTTTTCAACGAACACAAACTACTGCAATCTATTCATAACGATTGCAGATTTCTTGATCTATGTAAGAACGATCAACGACAAATGACCATAGTCCGATGAAGTACTCGTAGTAAAAACCTCGCGGTTATCAACATACTACCCATTTAAAAAAAAACAAATGACTTCTATTGTGTCATTTGTAATGCAGGATTGATTTCTTGAGGATGTCTCGTGTTATGTGTTCGATAGTGTTGGCAAACGATAAGAGAGGAACTGTAACTCTGTCCGTGGTCTGGTTTTGTGTAATATCCAGCGTCACTCGGGAGATATAACGCCACAAAAGTTATACGGATTTCATGTAAATTGCAAAATAAAAGCTAGAATTAGCTTTTATTTATATTCAATTACATTTTATATTTAATTACATTTGTTAAAGAGAATTAAAAAAAAATAACGCCTAGCTCATTTAAATGAATATAGAATTAATTAAATAATTAATAAATATGAATATTTTTGGATAAATTACTCAAATGAAATCCACCGTCAATGTAAGCAAATTATATGCTTGTGTAGTGGGTATAAGTCAACGATACTAATTTATAGAAATAATTAAATATATATCCGAATAAATTTAATAAACATCCAGAGCCTAAGGGCATTTAAATGTTCAACACACAAAATGCATGTCTTGGGAAATCGAAACCAAGCCTCGCGGTTAGTCGTGAACGCCAATCCTTCGACCAACAAAATAGTAATGTCTATGTATTGGAGGAACTAGACAGCCTCTCGCAGACATCAAGTTTTACAACTGTAAATTGATATCTCACCATCTTGCTAATATGTGTACTCTAACTGTGTACTCTTGCCTAAAAGCTGTGACACCTTGATATTATGTCTGTCTATTGGTGTCAGAGATCACTCACATTCATTAATCACTACTCGTTTGCCTCTTCTTTGAAAAATAATTACCTCCGCGATAAAAATCATATATTATTTTCCCAGTTTTCCCTGCGTCGGGGGCGAACTTGACCGTTCCTCCAACAAACTTCAATTTGCCATCAATGACGTCATATAAAGAAAAGTTGGATTCAACTTTGACGTTATCGTACTCGTAGGTGCCGTATGTGCAGTTACTTTCAGTTTCCAAATCGAAGGTGTCATAACGAGATATTTCATACCATTTCTGTGTAAAGTACTGTAACAATACAAATTTATCACGGTTGGAGTAAAAGGAACTGTTGTATTACAACTTCAAAAAGGAGAAGGTTGAATATCAGAAAGCCGATTTTTTAACTCTATTTAATAATTTCTAAACCGTTTTTCTTTCTTCAAAAGAGCGTGTTTTGGCAGCGTGGCGGCAACGGGTACGATATAACAGGCCTATAGGAATTCGCTGGTGAAGTCTCTTGTTAAAATAAGATTCAACGAAAATCATTAAAATCATGGAGCGAAAGGTTTCATGATGTAATTTCATTATAATAGCGGTTCGATTAATTATTAAACCAACAGGAGACCATAGATATAGAAATTTATAAAGAAGTGCAACAATGTTCTATAGCAAATTTAGTTGTATTAATACCGTTGAAATCGACATATAACTTAACAACATCTCTTTGTCTCTTTTTAACAAATGTTGATGCCATGTATGCCGAAAAAGATAACGACATTTTTGAACGTTATCAAATCGATTTTATAACTGTAGAATATAGGCAGATATTTTGGCAGGATTGAAGGTTTATTATGATCATAACATAAAATTGCTTTTGTCGACGCACGAGCTATACCTACGCGTTCGGATCAGGGCATGCACGCGGCATGCTACAAAAGCGAGTGTGCCGCAGTGACGAACGGACGGTGTGCTGGTTTTCAATCAGTAACTGCGGGAATTTTTACTCGAAATAAGCACAAGTAGCTATTTAACATGACAAGTAGAATATATTGTACTGTTTTTGGTTGCATGAATTCCTCAATAACGCACCCAGAGATAGCTTTTTTAGAGTATAGATTATTTTTATTATTTAAGGTACCGGGACTATAGTAAGAATACTTCGCAAACTTTTTAATTGTACCCAGCAATGATGTCGTGAAATACATCGACAAAATAGAGGCTATATTCCGAACTTCACTTAAAACTAAACATATAAATTGTAAAATAGCTTCAGGTATCTATAATCAAGTAAAATATATTCCTTTTTCTCCTCCTTGTCTATGTTTCCCAAAACAATTTTACATCACACTTTATATTCGAATGCGGATATTTTTACACTCAAATATAATAACAAAGCATTTCGTACATCTCAGTTAAGGCACAAATACTTTTCGGTCGCAAATTTATAACACCAATTTGTAATAAAGTCACATACATAATCATGGTTTTGTAATTAAATCTGTCAATAAAAAAAAAACACTTGCATTTTTATTGCACACTTTCTATTCAACTCACAAAGTATTTTAGTAATCATATTAATATTTATAATTGTTACTAAGTACTTATATATGCTAATAAATAAAAGTAATAAATTTACAATCTCAAAACTACATAGGTAGGTAACTGTTGGTAGGCGACAGAGACAGCCCTATCTCATGCTTACGTACCGCGCTTCTGTAGGCACTTATTTACAAGGACCCGGCCGCGTTACAATACTGTATAGATAATATTACCGTAGTATTATGTTCTACTTTCTTATTTCGGTCACAATTATTTTTATATCAAACATCCAATTTAATTGAAGTAAAACGAAAACACGCAGTGATATCAAAGGCACATAATGTAGGATGAGGGTTGGAATAAGCCCTGTATAGACAGTTACACTGAGGCTTTTAAACTATTCCGACATTATCTACGTATAGACATTTTGCTTCGTTTTAGTTTATTTCGAGTATAATATTTTAATTAAATATTATACTTTAATATTATAATAAAATAATATACTAGAATGTTTTTTTTTTAAATGAGGATAAACTTCCCAATATAATAAAAACCTACAGTTTTTTTTAATTTGACGTATTATTAAATTTGCAGCGCATCCAGCGCTGCATCGAAGTAGTTTCACACCAACAAAATAAAAATTCGACATACTGAAATGTTAAGTAAGTGTGGCCTACGCTTTACGGCATGCGTCAAGCTGCGTGTAGTGTGAGGCAAGAAGTGTGTGGTGTGCAGTGCAATGTTACCTGTACCAGTGTCTAAGTCCCTTTGTTGATAAAGGTTTAATATTTTTTTCCAAGAACTCTCTCTTCGATATTTTATCGCCATGATTTATTGAGTTATAAACAATCCAGTAATTACGAGAGCTGTACAAAATAACAATTCCATTATGATTTTTCCCCACCACTTCCTTTTTGTAATGGCCCTTTTATGTGGGTAATTCAAGAGAATACAACCTGATTTGTTGCTTTTGTTTTCCTGTATTTATTAGTTTGTCATTATGACATTTGCATGTAGCGAGCATTAAAACTAATCTTTTATCAACCCATTTCAGTACTTTAACACCCTTTTTGTTCATTTTTCCTATCACCTGACCTTTCTCTAATTTTGATAAAGTAACTATCTTTTGGCAAATTATCACATGCGAAATACTTTTATAAAAGGAGTTTTTCTTAAAAGCCCAACGAAGTATAGAAATTGTATACTATTGCAATTATTTTTTCTTCTGTTAGTTTATTCATAAAATGCAGCACTTCATTTTGACTGTGGTCAACTTCTTTTTTTTATTCTTTTTTGCCTGTGTAAATCTCTATCTGATGAGTATAATCTTCAGGAGTGGAAAGTCTGTATATTTAATGCCATAAAGATGATATTTGATTTTTAGATACATATTGACAGAAACCCAATAAGCCACTCCAGAATATCACTGTTTCATCAATGACTACATGTTTACCTGGGTTCAACTAACCCTGAAAGCCCCAAACATCGATCTAATGAGCTTGGTATCAATAAAAACATTGTTAACTTTTTGAGCCTAATGCATGTTACGAGTATTATTTACAATATAGACTTTACATTAAATTTGATTTATTATTGTCATCACTGTCTACACTCTCGTTTAGTTTAATTTTTTCACGATACCATTACGCCGGTCTTAAAGTCATTATCGATGCATTGTGCGATTACTATCACAAAACTAACCGTGCGAACCTAGCGCGGGGTGTGGTACCGCACCTGTAAGTAAGGTGTATTCAATCTGGAGCCGCACTGTGATGAAATTTAATTTCTTCAGTGCGCTACCAGATATAAAAAATCTTGTATGAAGGTAGGCACACCATTAAGTTCAATTTGAATAACCCGTCTCAGATATATATTTATCTCTTTTCTTGACCAAACCAATCTAAAGTTATGTGTTGCGCACGACAGAGAAGGCAACGCTTTTCGTATCCGCTCCACAAGCGAGACATAGACCAGGTATTTCCGACTTGGTTTCGCACTGAACGTGTTAAATGAGATACACTTTTGTGAGAAAGGCCTAAAAGCAATTCGATTGTGTTACCAAACACAGTGCTCCCGAACCTTGTGAAAACAGTTTCTCATACCATGTTCAATAAGAGGCCCTGGGTATTCCAACAAGATTCTGCGCCAGCCCATAGAGTTAGAAGCACACAAGACTGGCTGACTGCACATAAAATTGACTTCATCCGACAGGAAAACTGGCTCTATTCCAGTCCAGACTTGAATCCGTTGGATTACAAAACATGGCAACACTTGGAGCAGAAGCCCTGCTCAAAACTTCATCTCACTTTGGAGTCACTCAAGACATCAATGATCAAAGCCGCCGATATTGACATGGACCTCGTGCGTGCTGCTGTAGACGATTGGCCGTGCAGATTGCTGGCCTGTATTAAAAATCTAAGGTGGCTCATTTTGAGTAGACGTAATTAACATAAGAAGGCATGTTTTATTCAGTTCATTTTGATAAATAAATGATTATTCTAAAACTAAACGGGTGATTATTATTTAAGAATAAACATGTGACAGAACTTAAGACTCGGCTAAGTTTATCATTTCTTATTAAAATGTAAATGGGGCGACCATTCGCCTCATAAATCTGCCATTATTCTCGTATTAGAAAATAGTGAATTTTTTCATCAAAATTGGCCTGTTTAACCAACGATCTTCTTTACCTAGGATTTTAAAACATTTTTAATCCAAATTTTGTAAAATCATTATAAATGCTGGAAATTAATAGGTTAGTTTGAAAAAAGATACTTACTTGATTAAATTGAAAATTATTTATTGGTGTCACTTTAGGACACGGAAAACTATTCTGTGCTTGGACAGTTGCCACACCAATAATTATTATCACAGTTAATAACATAATGTATCCTTGATGCATGTTGTACAAATTATACTGCGAATTTACTTTTAAAGTCATTTTAAACAATATTTGATAGTGCTTCGATCAAAGATACAAATAGATTAAGCATTGTAATTACACGCTACTGTAAAATCATATTCGGTAACAATACAACTATACCCTATACCCTGTATACCCTGTATTTTTGCTAGCCCGTGAATCGGAAAAAAGCACGAAATACGTACATAAAACTTTTTGAAAAAAAAAAATCATAATACTCTATAGCCTAGAGCGAGTTCAAAGTTGTGGGTAAGGTCCATAGCTCTAACAAACACGAACCACATTTGTGACGTCACACGTGCATGGTCGATTCGCAATAGGTGGTAATCTGATGCTGAAGAGTTACGATTTTAAAACGATTATTGCCCATGCTAACCTACAAATTTAACCTAATAGCGGAGAGTGATAATGTTAAGGCGGTAGGTAAAGCAGTGATGTCAAGCTTTTGGAATTTCTCGGTATTGGTGACAAACATAGACCGTTGCCTCTTATTATTTATGTTTTTATTATTATATTATTATTAACTCAAGAAAGCGAGATTTTTGTGTAAGAGGTCAGCGAATAAGCACATATCTCTCCTGATAGTAAGAGATAACCGTAGCCTACAGACACCATATATAACGCAACGCTATCCTGCTGGCGGGATGGAAGGTCTGTTGTGCAAGTCTACCGACTACTCTACCTTCCAGACCTCAAACATGTGCTCGCCTTTATTTGGTGCATTGCGTAGAAACATGGGCAATGGTCTTTTCTATTTTAAAAAAACAGGACCAAAATAGTCAAAATGGTGGCAAAGAAACTCGAGACTAGTACATTTAGGAGTCGGCAGTTTTTTAAACGGTTATAGTTGTTCTTAAAAAGTTCGTAAAATAAATTAACTTTTTTTAAATTAAATACCTATATTGAAAAACAAATAATTACATTTGAGTATAAAATACATTTTTGTATACACTTAAAAAAAGTCTAAGTATCTTTTCATAATTTGAGTTTTTAATAGTTTTTTTTTACATCGTAAATCATCTTGATGTAAAAACATTAGTTTTTCATATTGTTTTACAAATAACGAAAATTAACAATAATGTGCTTTTAATTTCATACATGTTTTAAACTAAAGTACCATCTGCCTTCCTGCCAGGCAGCTCGTAAAAGGCGAGCATAGGGTTACCGTCACTAACACCGCGACATCTGACTAGGTGGCAGAGTTTCGCAGCGACTCACATTTGGTGTCTCTAGACGGCGTAATTTTCTTACAATCAGGAAAACTTTTTTGACGAAAAATTCAATCAGTGGACAAATTATTATAAATTGTTAGGATTAAATTTCTATAAGTTTTAAGGAAAGAAAGAAAAATCCCTATTATAGATTTCTTTTTTTCTTCTTAAAAATTTGTAGAAATAAACCCAAGCACAGGGCAAGTGCTAAAATAAAAATACCTTGAGAGAAACGAAAGATATGACCAATATAAACGTTAATTTCGTCTGAATGAACTCATTTAGTAGGTAGAAATAATTATGTATCTATAGGATATAAATAACTACTCGCGAAAACGGTAAAGAAAGGCGTAAAAAATTTCGATACAACAACGAACTTCTGACGAAAGGTACAGGTTCAAATCCTGTTTAGGGAGAATTTTTTTCTATCTTTAAAATTTGTAAAAATGAATTTATTGTGAAACGGACAATTTAATTTAAAGTGTGACCTCCTCTGTAGTTTAAAAATTTTCGGCACTTTTTATTTATGGAATCTATGAGCTTGTTGTTGTTTAACCGCTGGAAATAGTTCCAAAAAAATAATTCCCAATTAAACCGTCATTCACTCACAATTAATCATTATCAATAATTTCCAATAAAGTTAAAAAAAATTACAGTTGCCGGGTTGCTGTCACGTACTCCAAGTTCTTTAAAACACATCTCTGATCATGTTCTAGGCGTGCTCGTTTGGTTTGAGTTCCAAAAAGTGTGCACGCTAGAAATTACCGTGAACGGATTAAAAGCAAAAAGTGGGTGAGATTTATTTCATTACAATTTTTACGCGAAAATAAACAAACATCAAATTTTGTTATTCCGTTTGGTATATAAAAATTGAAAAAGTTTTTATCTACATATATACATACTGTACAATTTTGTTTCTTACTGTTCTGCATTATTTGTCACGTCACCGATTACATTAATCGGAATACGAATAAGGAGAGGGTGTCATTCTAGAATCCTTTACTAAATTCCTTAACTTATAGGCGAAACAACCCAAATATTTGGTACCCTCATAAAATACGTTTTGAAGTGCTTTGAAAAACCCTTATTTTTATCCTAAATGTGTAAAAGTTTCTAACATTAAAAATAAGAAAGTTATTACAAAACTCGGGTCTTTTTTTGGCCATAAATCACTGTTTGCCCTCCATTGTTAAATATTGATCAGTCGTTACCAATTATATTTACGATTCGATTAACTGATATTTTCTTGATTTCTGGAACACAAAAATTGCCTAATATACCGTTTTAAGTTTGCATACGTACTTATAAAATAAAAGTTTATATTATTACAACTAGAAATTCAGATTTAGCTTTGGAGATTTAGTTGCCAATCTGAGGCCGGGATGTTAAGCCGCGAACAAAAGTAAGTTTATCGGTACCGTATTTCTCCAAACCCGAACCAATCAAAGGCAAGCACTAACGTTATAGTGGCAGGATTAGATAAGGCGGTGGTACCAACTCTACCACTTAGTCAGATGTCACGGTGTTAGTGGCGGTTAGCCTATGATCGCCTTTAACGAGCTGCCTGGCAGGAAAACAAATGCTCATTCCCAGATAATGGGCCTACAGTTTTCCCATTTTTCCCATTTTTATCTCCTGTTTCTTACTATCCCTCCGTGTCACGGTGCTAGAGACGGTAAACCTATGCTCGCCTTTTACGAGCTGCCTGGCAGGAAGGCAGATGGTCTAATCTGCAAAGGAGCCCGGACCAACACGGAGAAAATAGTGTAACAGAATTTTAAAAACTAAAATAGAGGAAGTTAAAAATAATTATTTTCAACGTTTATTGTTATTTATTTAATATGTTTCGCTTGAAAAATGAAGATTAATATGACAGAAGAGACGTGAACTAGGGTGAGGGAGAAGATGTAATGAAGACGAATGTAAGGCAGTTATAATTTGATTATTATGACAAAAATGAAACTGACTTTAGGTGTTAAAATATAACTAATATAGGTACTATTAAAGACAAAATAATGAAGTAAAAAGCTGTAAAAAAGACTACTGGCCTAAGACGTACAAAAAACCCAAGTCGTAAAATATGCAAATGACTAATTAAAAATTAAAGAAATCCATTTTCTTTAAGTTTTAATTAGTCATTCATCTTATTTAAGACAGTAATTTCCTGGAATAAATACTTTATACGATAAACGAGGCAGCAAAGTCACAATAAATAAATAAAACTAAATTAAGAATACAGTTACGTATTGAAAATCGAAAACTAATTCTACTGCCAATTTTAATTATAATAATAATAATCTGTTGATTTACTTAATTATAAGATTAAAATTAATTTCAGATCACTACCCGGTCAAGTTACTCTACAGCACTCTAACTCACCAGTGGCTTTTAGGCAATCACCTGTATTTTATTCTACTCTGCAGACCCGGACCAACACGGGGAAAACATCATCATTGCAACAGTCTAATCGAAGCTAACCAGTAACCAGTATGTAACTTCTGAGATGCTATGACAGTGACACCGTTTCTTTCCGAATAAGACCCGAACGTGATATACAACACTGTCCAACGTTTCACGAATCGTCTTTCTTGAAAGTTTTTTAGATAGATGCAAACATGTTGAATCCATTCAAAAAGGTTGGATGAACTTCAGTGAGTTTCGTGCATCATCCAGTCAACGAGCCTAAAAAATATATTCAGTGATGCTACTTGGACTTGGACTAGAGCCTTTAGCTGTGCTCATAAAAAACGTAGTAGGCCTTCTCTATCCGTAATACTTAATCGTAAATTTTCTAATTGATATTGATGGCGATTCTGCTGCGCACAAACTAAACTTTTTATAGATGAATGCTAACTTTTTTTAAATGAACAAAAACAAAAGAGATGGAAGATTTCAGACATGATAGATTAGTCCAAATATCTAAAATTGTGACGTTGTTAATCGATGTTTTCCTAATAATAGATTAAACGTCTGAAAAAATGTCATATATAGACTAATTTGACAGCATGAAAAGTGTTTTGTCTCTTTCTATTTCTTTCGTTGAGAAAAGACAGCGATAACTTAAAACTTTGTTTGGTGAGTGCGCTTGAAAATTACCGATACAGATCTATGTTCAAAGAATCGAGATATAAGACTATCAACAGCAAAGACATTAAATTCTGTACTCGTAAAACTTCATCGTCTAGAACTATCTTAGATCACGTCGCCACTTATCTTAAAGAAAACGACTTTCATGTGGCTATAATTGATTCATCGCTATCAGATCACAAAAACATGAACGTCGAGTTAAAAAATGTACATTTCCGAAAAAAACAAAATATTAAGTACGAAGCTATTGACTTCATAAAATTATATAAAATGGCCGAAGTAATTAAATTACACAACAAAACTTTTGACTTTACTAAAATAAAGAACACATACAGAAAATAATCTCTAACAGTAAAATAACTAAAAATAAAATTATTAACCCGCCGCAAAAAGAATGGATTTGCAAAGAAATTATATCGGAAATCAATGAAAGGAATAAAATCTGGGATGAACTCAAACGAAATTCTCACAATGATTTACTACAGCTACAATACAATGAAAAAATAGACAACCTAACTCAGAAAATTCGAAACAAAAAAGACGAATACTTCCTTGAAGAATTCGAAAAATGCATAAACAAACCAAAAAAAATGTTGAAGTTAATTAATACTCTTGCTAGTAATAAGACTGTTAAAAGTTGTGCTCCTCCATGCTTAAAAAGTGACGACGGTTTAAAAATTACAGATCCCCTTCAAATTTGTGAATGTTTCAATAATTTATTTTTTAATATAGGAACACAATCAGCCAATAAAATTCCTTCTGAATTTCCCAAGAATGATGAACATTGCCCACACAAAACTTAAATACACACGATAACATATTTTGTAAATTTTCTCCATGCTCTGTTGATGAGGTTTCTAAAATTATAGATAACTTAGATCCTAATACTAGCTCAGGTGTTGATTCTATTTGCACCAAAGCCATCAAGTGCATAAAAAATATAATTACTGTAAACTTGACCAACTGCCTAAACAAACTATTAAAGGAAGGTATATTTCCAAATAGTTTAAAAGTAGCCAAAGTGACTCCTATATTTAAAGCTGGAACAAAAACTAACCCTGGAAATTATCGGCCTGTTACAGTGCTACCAGTATTATACAAGATATTAGAAAAAAATATGTACACTAGATTAGAAGACTACCTAACAAGGTCGATTTTTTATATGAACGACAATACGGGCAAATACACTTAGCGCAACAATAGACTTAGTAACAACAGTTAAAACAAAAAGTTATCAAAAACAAATAGCACTAGAAGTTTTTATAGATTTAAAAAAAGCTTTTGATACGGTTTCCCATTTCTTACTGCTCAAAAAACTTGAAAGTATCGGTATCATTGGAACTGCCCATAATTTACTACAGTCGTATCTAAGTGACAGGTACCAAGTTTTTAAAATTGGAAACTTTGAAAGTAGTCCCCAACTCACGACACGTGGTGTACCACAAGGATCAAACCTTGGACCTTTGCTCTTCCTCATTTATGTTAATAATATTTATGTTAATAACAATTAACCCTCTGCGCAGACGATACATGTTTATTTTATTTTGGACAAAACTTAAGTGAAACCATTAAATGTGTTCACCTCTGTGGTCTAGCGGTCCGGGTGTTGGACTTGACTGCTTGAGGTCCCGGGTTCGAATCCCGGGTCGGCCAACAAAAAGAAAACGGGATTTTTCCAATTTTCTAATTTAAAAAAAACTGTTGGTCGGGATTGGAAATGTGCCCGGTTGGCGATAGGCTTGCCATCTATCACATTGTGGAACTTAGTGTCTTCGTCT
Organism: Calephelis virginiensis; assembly: GCA_002245475.1. Taxonomy (NCBI): domain Eukaryota; kingdom Metazoa; phylum Arthropoda; class Insecta; order Lepidoptera; family Riodinidae; genus Calephelis; species Calephelis virginiensis. The sequence continues at coordinate 156,310 of NJDC01000102.1, forward strand.
AGTCGTGGGTGCCTTGGTTGTACCTCTGCCTACCCCTTCGGCGATATGGGCGTGAAGATACTTTTAAATGTGTTCAAGAAGACCTAAACATTTTACAAAATTGGTTCCACTATAATCTTCTCACAATAAATATTGCACAAAACATCATACAAGATTATTAGTGCTAAAAATAAGAAAATAGCTAACCATGACAATTTAAAAATCTATGGGGAAATCTTACACAAAACTGATAAAGAAAATTACCTTGGTTTGTGGCTTGACAGTAAATTAACCTGGCGAGTACACATAGAACAAATAAAATCAAAACTCTCATCGATAACCGGATCATTGCACAGTATTGTTAGGATTCTACCACAAAAAGTTTGCCTACTAATCTATAACGCTCTAGTAAAGTCTCACTTACTTTATCCTATTGAGATTTGGGGTGATGCAGCTGCATGCAAAACAAAATCATTAAAATATACAGTTACGACTACTTAACTCCTTCTAAAACAATATACAAACACACAAAACTTATGAACATTAAACAACTATACACATATAATACATGCATACTCATATGAAAAATTATTCATCAATCTATCCAGTCCCACACTACATTCACTAGAAAAGGAGAAACACTAAAATATGCATCTCGCCGCGCCAACCATACAATATTACCCCAAGTAAGAACGAATTATGGTAAAAATACATTGACTTTCAAGGGAGCACAATAAATGTATACTAGACTTCCAGATAATGTCAAAAAAGCAAGCTCGCTTAGTATTTTTAAAAAAAGATTAATGACTTACATTTAAAATAGTATTACTATTGCATAATAAACGCTTGTTACTTGTACCATCGGTCACATTGACCAGACCGAGTAGGAATATATATAAAAGAATATGAAATTAGTCAATTTTGGTGTCATTTTGTACAAATTTGTTCAGTGAAAGAGCACAAATGAAATAATCATGAAGAAATTAGCGTATCATGTATTTCCTCGTAGCCGCCAAATCTTATTACATGAGCTTGAGTAAATAGGCCACCGCTTTACCCAAGAACCTGACATGACTACCTGATGACTTATGACTGATGACTATGAAAATTAATTGAAATTGATATAAAATTTGATGCAAATTTCTACTTGACTAATGGCTAAATACTAACGTGAAGGCCAAAACCTAAAGAAAGAAAGAAAAGAATATATATAATGAGTGTAACAGCGAGTTCGCATTCTCCAATTACCGTCTTTAAATTGTTGTTTTATCTTTTAACTACCCTACCAGACTATTATTAACAAACTTTATTTTTTTTATATTGTTCTTATGTAAGTGACTAATGTCATAATGGGAAATAAAGATCTTTAAACCGAAACCGAAGGAAATACTGGTACCGCCATTGTCTCATTAACTGGAGGCGTAGTTATGGTTCGGCTTTAATCGAGATGATATGTGATGATCCTACACCCAAAAAAAAATAGCCTAGTTAATAATTAATATCCTTCCACAACAAAACTAAAGTTTTTGTAGTAAATGTAATCGACTTTAAACTTCAGTTCGGAACTTGTGCCGTCTTAATAAACATTGATATTATAGTCTGTATCGCATTGTAATAAAGCATAGAATAATATAAAGACTATAATACCGATATGAATCTTGGGGTAATGTAAATCCGTGTTTATTAATTAGCGGCTAGCTCTGATACGTTGGCGACAAGTAAAATGGTATTACCAATTTGCATGAGCTCATCTGTCTACCACCTAGTTACCACTGTCTTCACTAGTGAAAAGATTCGGTGACCTAAGCTTCTAGGTTACTATCAACAGGAGATGGGATCGTCACATTTCGATGCCTACAAAAAAATGCAGGGATCGTTTGCTATTATATGATAAACCTCTGAATTAGGTTAACTGTATGATTTAGATATTAATATCAGTCTGTTACGAGTGGTTGTTGAAATGTAAAACAAAGGTTTAATTGACTTGAGGAAAATCTGTTATTCTGAACTTTGGTTTTAAATTGATGCACTATATTAATATTATTCCCCTGTATAAAATACTAGCTGCTACCCGCGGCTTCGTCCGCGTATTCTTGTTATTTATTATTTAGCTCTACAACGCTATCTATTTAAATTTTGAGATAAAAAGTTGCCTACGTGCTTTTTCTTTAGTTTAACCTATTTTTTTAATATCAAAATCAGTTTAGCAATTTTGCAGTTAAAACGGAACATACGCTTTCTATTTTCCAATTTTACCTCAGGTAAAACACATTATTGTCTTGACAGTTTTATCAGCACTTCGGCAATTCCTGTGAAATTAAACTGTATCTAAAGCTGTTAAAATTTAGAAATACACATCGTCTTTGTGGCCTAACCATCCGGAGTCGGACATGACTTCTTGAGGCCCTGGGTTCGCTCCCCGGGTCGGGCAACTAAAAAATTAGAAAATGCATATTTTTAATTTTCTAATAAAAATAAATTTTCCCGGGATTGGATATGTGCCCGGTTGACGTTAAGCTTTCCACCTATCACATTGTTGGACTTAGTGGGTGTCGTGGGTGCCCTAGTTGTACCTCTGCCTAACAATGGTAACTTTACATTAAAAAAGCGAGATCCTAAAGGTTAGAGTGACATGAGCGGCAGCTCTAAGTGTGGTGAAGATCAGAATTAAAGTTCATGAGATAGTTTCAGTAGAAAGAAAAAGTATCTTCACGTCCATATCCCCGAAAAGGTAGGCAGAGGTACAACCAAGGCACCCACGACTAGCCGAATACACTTAGTCCCACAATGTGATAGGTGTGATAGGTGGTGGTGTGATAGGTGGTTTCTAATCCCGACCAACATTTTATTTTTATTAGAAAATTGGAAAAATCCAATTTTCTTTTTGTTGGCCGACCCGGGATTCGAACCCGGGACCTCATGCAGTCAAGTCCAACACCCGGACCGCTAGACCACAGAGGCGATATTCAGTAGAAAGAAAATTCTTTTATTATGTTCGGATTCAACGTCACGCTCATTTTCATCCTCTGTCTCATGGCTGCTCAGCAGCCGTTTCGCAGTAGCAGTCTGCAGAGAAATCTTGATCTTTTCTTGGATTTTTTTTTATTTATTAGTTTATAATATTTTATTACTTATCCAAGAATATAAATAATTAGAAAACTAATTACTAAAAATTGTATTAATATACCTACGATAAGATATCCTATCCACGGTAAAAGAATTATCCTAAATTACTACAAAATCAAACAATATATAAGTAAACTAAAACAAAACTTATTCATCTGAAAAGCATTATACCGTAACATTCTGGAAAGAATAAATTTAAAAAGTATAGCCTATTTTTTAATCTCAGAGACTAAAAAAAAACTAAACAAAGACTAAAAAAACTAAACAAAGACTAAAAAAACTAAACAGAGTCTCAGAGACTAAATTGACATTAGCAATGTAAGTTTTTTGCAATTCATAAATAGTGTTGTACCATCATCGAAAAATGTTAAAAAAACCTATTACCGATTTTGATATATAATTCTGAAAAATCAGAACATGTGTATTTAGAATGAATTGATACAAAACAAAACAAAATTTATAAAAAATAACACTTGTATTTTAAATATTTTAATTTTATTTTTAATTCAGATAATGACTCGGTACTTGAATGCTCAAAATTATGATTGATTGATGATTCGTCATCTATATCTTTAATTAGCTCTCATGGCGAACTTCGTATCGCTTGAAATGACCAGAAATTAATAGTTACTAACAGTTTGTATGAAAATAATTATTAAAAGTATTGTTTTTCCCACTTTCTCTGCACCTTTCTCCTGTTTTCTCATTATAACAACCTTCTACTGACAATGAACAATACAAGAAAAACAGAATTAGAAGAATTGGTCTATTCGTTTAGATGTGAAACGGTGACCACGTGAAATAGGGATTATATTTTATAAATTTTAGCTAATTTGTAATGTCGTCGATTTTATGACCCAGTTAACAAATTTTGTCATTGGTTTTAAACACATGGGCTATACAGTCCTTACATCGCTATGAAGTTACTTGAAGAAGCTTTTCTAAAAAAAATTGTATTAATTTAATTTTAAAGTCCTATTTTTTGCTTTTAAAGCAACAAACTTTTTATGGCAAAAGACAGCGACCAATGAAGAGTAAGTAAGAGACAACCGAACCATATAAACATCATATATGTTGCAGGTGCGACGTTGACGATATTCGTGAATATAAACATACGTAGATAACGTAAACATAATATGTTATGTTTATTTTTACATATTTATTTTATATTTTTATTTTATTATTCATTATAAATATTTATATTATTTTTTTAAGTATTTCATAGTCAACAAATCGTGAACACTTGTCTACGTACGTTTATGTTTGTTTCTGTTTTTTCTTTTTACGGGTCAGCTGGTAGAAATCTCTGTTGCTGGAGATAAGCTCGCCCATTGTACTGTATTTTCTTTATGTTCATTGTTTTGTGTCATGTTTTGTGTACACTAAAGATATTATTATAATTATATCACAGTAGGAAAATTGCAATAACCGACTTCGATTTCAATATAATCTCGTCTAATGGAACTAAAAATTGAGTATTTTTCTCGATTTCCATTCGATTTCATCGTCGGACCTTAATTGGTGGCAACGGGAAGTACGATATCTTAAATTAAAAATAATCTTTGAAATAACGTCATCTTTTTCGATGTAAGTTAAAACTGGCTAATAAAAGGGATGTAGCATCAGAGAAATCTAGGTTTTGAAAAATTTGGTATCATAAGACAGCACTATAATAAAAACACAGGTATCATTATTTGTAAAATTGCCATTTACATCTGTCAATTCAGTCTCTGACATTAAAAACAAGCTGTAGTTCAATGACCATTTTTGGAATGACTAATGTGTTGCCAATCGTTCTGTAAGGAGCCAACCACGCGCATGTCACGCGTCTGGGCCGCGCGGTCGGTAGAAGTGTTATTTTAAAACTGCGATATCTCCTAAGCAAAATGAAAAGAAATTTAAATCGAATCGTGTAAAGTGCAATTTGTTTTAAATTCAACACTTGTGACGAATAGCGTATTTATTTAGATAAGGACATATCACAATTCTAAAACAGCTTCGCAAATAATGCATTGTTTTAAAACAAATTTGTTACGCATTAGAAAGGTTATAGTAAACTAACCTTAAAAGATAGAAATATGCTGTCGCGGAGTTTTTTTTAGAACTTTTAAAGGGAAACAATTCTGTCATTAATGACTTTTGCTAAACTTTAACCGTTTAGCAGCGAAAGCTCTGAATAAGAATAAAATCCCCCGATTTGAAACATTTTTACTGGCGCTCCACTCCTATTGGTCTTACCGTGATGATATATTATAGCCTATTGCATTCCTCGGTAAATTAAATAGTACTAACACTTAAAGGGTTCTTAAATCGGACCAGTTATTGAGATAAGCACGT
>NJDC01000102.1:170370-183846 GCA_002245475.1 Calephelis virginiensis
CACACACACACACACACACACACACACACACACACACACACACAAACACTCATATTTATAACACCCCTCGTTTTGGGTGGGGGGTAATAAAATACACCCCCTTTACATGTGGTCATCGCGTGGCGCCAATGCGTTATTTTGCTACCTATTTATTTTTTTGTTGTGTGAGTGATTAAAGTTCAAAACACATGTCACGCGACTTATGAGTTAGCAAGATTAAGAACAGCACCAATAATGTCTTTGGCTTTATTTTAGTTTTGCTCAAATGTTTGCGGTTTTGTTCTTCCTTACATATTTATATTCTTGGTCTTCATTATAGCCATAAACTAATAGTATCTGTTCATAGTTTTATTATGTATCAATTATTTATCAGTATATCTTATTATGTTAGAACTCACGGTATGAGCTTGAAGGGTCCAAACCACGCGTTGCAGGTACATGATAATATAATAGTTCCTTTATTTTTGAAGTGAAAACTTCTTTAATGGTGTTGCGCACTTTATTTTGGAATGGGTAAAAACTTCTAAACTCGCGCCAGATCGTCAGATCGAAAATTCGTAAGACGGCGCATGGCGCTTGCGCGAATGTTCGTGTTGTTATTTTTGTGTACGATAGCGCAATAAATGAATATTGTATTCTACCACGTATAAAAGATGGTATTTTCATACTGACAATTGAAGCACTTCGTGCAAATTTATTCAAAAAATATTCCAAAATATCAGAAATGCACAACGTTAATATCCAAGTTTTCACTTCTGCCGGCACTTCTCGAGTGCAACCCGTCCTTTATTTTTGTAGATAATTGTATATAGGTAGTTTTTTTCTCATGAAGCCTTATTATATTTTGTTTGTTCACCTGTAATTCTCTGTGTATTATAATCATAGAACGGTCATTCTATTCTGCTTTTTTCTATAAACAAAATGACAGTTTTGGTCTTACTCGAATACTCTTAAGGACATCACACTGCTGGCGCGCCGCGTCGCAACCACTCCTTTGTGCAGCGATACGGATTTGCGAAATATCGCCAGTCGACACACGCAAATCGTTATAATAATATTTGTCGTATAGTTTTTGTATACATACATAGATTTTTTCAGCAGTAAGTAAAATCCACATCACCGCAGACCGCACCGGTATGCGATGCAGTGTGAGAACCGCCTTAGTCGTGGTTTTGGTTCTACACAAACTTATTTATATGATAAAATAGCGAGCCTAAAGCATAATAGCTGTCTTGTGGCGGAGAGGTCTTAAGCCAGTTGCGGAAATCTACTAGTTACCCTACTCGCTGGATCGGAACATGAAAGAGTCACTAACGACCAATGTTAATAATGCATCTCTAAAGATAGATTTCAAGCAATCTAGATAGCTGCGTATCCGCCGGCCTATCCTATACCTTATTCCCATAGTTATCCTGTTCACAGATATATTATTGGCAAGCGATAACATAAAAATGGATCAAAATATCAATCTTGGACAGCGAGTTTTGGATTAGGATTGATTATTAATATTGGCCGTAAAGCGGCAGGAATAGGTAAGGCAGTGAATGGCAACCGGACAAATTGATGTATGGCGCTCTACCACCAATGTTCTTATTCGTAGTGACCCATTTAACCTTTGCTTGCCAGTTATAAGCTGCCTGGCAGGAATAATTATAGTTTATTTTACACAGGAGACCCGAACCAAAACTAGTTTTTTTTTTTATGATATTGGAAAGCAAACAAGCAGACGGATTTCCTAATGTTAAGAAATTCATGCCGCCTAGAGACACCAAAGGTGGTAATGGTGCGTTGCCAACCTGAGGCCGGGATTTTAGGTCTCGAGCAAAAGCAAGTTTACCGGCTACCTTACCCTCCGAACCGGAGCACGTCATGACGTTAAGGCGGCAGGAATAGGTAAGGCGGTGATACCAATCCGGGAGAGTCGCTGCAAAACTCTACCACCTAGTCAGATTTCACGGTGTTAGTGATGATAAGCTTTTTTTTACGTTTTTATGATGCCTTCTCCTTCTTCGCCTTTTAGGTAATGGAACATTAGTTTTAAAAGGGACTTCTTCAAATACGTACTTGAACTTAATATTGGTCTTTCGAAAGCACAACGGCAAGACTAAAATCGAAATAAGTATTTTTGTAATACTGATGTTGTATTTTTTTTCTTTCTTTTTTTTTACTTTTTGATTGTTGTATTTTTTTCCAGTTCTTGTACCTCAAAAAGGCGCATTTGAAAATTTAATCAGAGGATACCCTCAACTGCATGACCACATGTTCTGGAGACACAGGCTAAGTGAGATGGATTTCGACACGTCATTTTTAGTATTGCCAGGTTAGTGAATAGTCTAATAAAATTATCAGACAGGAATGGAACCAGTAAACATTTGTCTTTTGCCTGTATGACAATTGAACTACTGAGTGTCCAATTTATATGTTAAAATTTCAATTACAGATCGATTACGCTAATTTTATGGCACCTATCTACATAATTTTACTACAATTAATTGTATCTATAATATAAAAATGAATTGCTGAATGTGTTGGTAAGCGTATAACTTCCGAAAGACTGAACCCATTTAGCTGATTCTTTTATTATTGTGTTAGTTTTTATCAGCAGAAGGTTCTTATGAAGAGAAAAACTAGGAAAGTTGGAGGAAAAATGGGAAAAATAATAATTTATTAATTCCCATACTGAACGGGTGAAACGAAGTTCACCGGGACAGCTAGTATAATATAAAAATCAATTGATTGATTCATTGAAGTGTTAGTAATCGTATAACTTCCAAACGACTGAACTGATTTGGATAATTCTTTCTTTATCGTGTTAGTTATTATTAGAAGAGGTGACCAGAAAAACCGGGGAAATTGCAGAGAAAATGGGACAAACAATACTTAATGTTTCCCATACAAACTGAACGGGTAGAACAAAGTTCGCCAGGACAGCTAGTTACAGATAAAATTTAAATAATGCGATCTGTAAATTGACAATCTCGAGGCTAACATAAAGCGCTTTGTAATTGCAGGTTGGGTATAATAACTAATTTATTATTTTTTTTTAAATTAGATAAAGAAACAACCAAGCTTCTTATACACCTACATAAGATATTTGACCGCCTCGATAGTCGGGAGTCTAGAATACAAGTCTAAAGCCACAGACCTAACGCGAGGCTCAGGTTCGATTCCATACGGAGGCAGGCATTGCCAAAGGTCAGCGAACTAGCTCACGGCCTGATGGTAAGAGGCCGTAGCCTATAGACATCATATATGTCACAGATAAATTGGATATCAGCATATCCACGTAGGTTAAGACATACGTGTATCCGCAGCACCCAAGACTAGCCGAACGTACTACCGTTTCCAATTGTAATAATACCTACTTCACTAATCCCGGGTAGCATTAACTTTTATTAGAAAATTTATCTGTTTATTTTGTAGTTTGAATGCGAATGTGATCGATATGGTTCTTAGCTACATTACGTATAAGTTTTTTATAATGTTATATTATATTTATTATTTCCTATTACAGAAGTCAAAGATATGGACATTCGCATATTCTATAAAATAGTAGAGTATGAGAATTTGTTAGATTCTTCAAATATGACAGAAGTTGAATGGGTTCGTATTGCGGAAGATATAATGGTAAGTACCAGCTTTTATTTAACGTGCAAATAAAAAAGTATCTTCACGCCCATATCCCTGAAGATGTAGGCAGATGCAGAACCAGTGCACCCACGACTAGCCGAAGACACTAAGTCCCACAATTTGATAGGTGGCAAGCCTATCGCCAACCGGGCACATATCCAATCCCGAGCAACATTTTTTTGTGCTAACGTGCAAATAAAAAAACAAGAAAATTGCATCCATTATGCATCCATTGTATAACGGGTTTAAATTTTAAAATCAAAGATGACACACGCTAAAATGACGGTTGGATTGACCCTAGTAATCGGCGTGGAATTGACTAATTTTCTTAACCTAGAAAAATGGCAAATGTTTCGCAATTAATAAACTTTGTACCACTAACCTTGTAACCATAACTACACGGTAGAATTTTAATACTACCATACGGTACTAATTAAAAAGAATAGGAACCTTACCAATTCCTGCCACCACAGACTCAGTGCTTGCAACTCAAGTGATCTATACTAATATTACAAATAGGAAATGTTTGTTTTTTTATTTGTTTGAAATGAATAGGCTCCGAAACTACTGGACCAATTTCAAAAATTCTTTCACCTTTAGAATGCTAATGCTTGAGTGACATAGGCTTTGTTTCATCAAAATCGATGCAGTAGAAGCCAAGTTAAGCAGGCGAAGCTGCGTGAAACTGCTAGTTTAGTTATAAAGCAATGACCCAGGTGACTTAGCCGAATATCACACTACCGCATTTTAGCTGCGGATTTTAACCTCGAAACATCGCTGCGCGGAGATGCGACGGTAGTGCGTTTTACTCTCTAATACGAAATTTCTTATACGAAATCTCTTATACGAAATCTCTGACACGAAATCTCTTATACGAAATCTCTAATACGAAATCCGGACTCAACTTCTATGCGCAAGAGGACACGCGAGTAAAACGCCCCTTCTGAGCGTGCTCTATTAGTCTCAGATTGCTATTTTAATAATTTTTTTTAATAAAACATTTTATTCCTTTTATGAAAACCCACTAGCACGGAACATGACAGTGGTGACCACTGACGTCATGGTTGAAGGAATTGGTGAGTTGGTGGAATTAATCTGGTCAAGTTGCACACAGTTCGTCGTGAGGTCGGCACAGTTAGTATTCATAGTATACATCTAGTATCTAGCATATTTTTTTTCTTGCTGAATCGTGCAAGTTTTAACCGTCTCCAAATGGAGGAGGGTTTCTTTTCGACTGTATGTCTTTGTGTGTTTTTAAGATGATTACTCCGCCGAAGAAGACCAGATTTTGATGTTTCTTTTTTTCAAAAAGTAGGTCATAATTCTGAGCCGGTGCATAATATTTTAAAAAACGAATGCAAAAAGGGAGGCGGTTCTCAAATCAAGATATAAACGAATATGTTTTTTTATTTTTTTTGTATGTTCATTGGCGAGCTCTCGACCAATAATTATTATATATTAGTTAGAGAAAACCGATTTTTTCGAAAATAAAGATCATGATTTCATATTAATTTCATTATGATCAATTTAGTGGTTTTTATCTCAAATATACTTAATTATGCATATTTTTTATTTATATATTAGACCTTCGATACTCTCTGCCTTCCCGTAAGAGAATTGGCGTGAAGGTGTGTATGTAAGTTCCTATGTATATTAGACATTCATTTATGCATTACTATATAATCACCTCTGTGGTCTAGCGGTCCAGGTATTGGACTTGACTTCATGAGGTCCCGGGTTCGATTCCCGGGTCGAGCAACAAAAAAGAAATTGTTTTTTTTCCAATTTTCTAATAAAAAAAATATTGCCCGGGATTGGATGTGTGCTCTTGGTTGGCGATATGCTTGCAACCTATCACATTGTGGGACTTAGTATCTTCAGCTAATCGTGATTGCCCTGGTTGTGCCTCAGCCTACCTCTTCAAGGATATGGGCGTGAATATACATACTTACTTTTTTTTAATATAACTTAAACTACGAGTACAAGTAGGATGTTGATACCATTTCGGAATACCATTCAGAGTCAGTTTATGTTTTACCGCTCTTAACTACATACTTCAAGATTCGACAAGTGGTTATTATGAAGTCTAATACTAACTGAAATTAGTACAGCACTACTATTTACACATTTTACTCTTTTTACACTTTATACTTTTATTTTTAAATTGGTTAACCTAATCTAAATTTAAGCGAAATTATTTATTATGTGTAATAACAACTCTATATAATATCTTTAAAATACATTCGGTTTGCCGGAACTTGACGAATATAGCCGAATGATTTAAATAATACTTCTGTACATAAATTCTCATTTGCCTCGAGTACCAGTTCGGAGTCATTAACTGCCTTTCGAACAGATGCTTTTGAAATCACGATGTGGTAATAATGTAGTTTTTTACAGTTTTACTGCGCTTAAATTATTTTAATATCGTGTTAACATATTCCTGTCTGTGAGAAATCTGTTTAATCTTTTGATGTGGTAAAATGATAACAATTTTTGGCAATTTTAGATATAATTTATCATATTTTCATGATGCATTGTTTTGTTTGAAAATTCATCATATGACTTTTGAATATTCAAAGTATTTACAATAGTATATTATTTCGGTGAGAAAACTGAATATTTCAATGTTATAATAGCGTTTTATTTAAATATTAAAATATCGTTAAAATAAGACAATGTAATTTGGTTTTTAATATTCTCAAATCCAAAGTTTTTAATAAAATGTGACGTTTTAAAATGTTTCAAGATATTTTTGTTAATATTGCTTACTACATTTTTAATTTTGAAGTATAATTTATTAATATATCTAATTACTCCATTTGATATTGTACTAGCTTTTCCCCGCGGCTTCGCAAATATTACATTCAGATTAAAACAATTCCCCTTTCCATATACTGCGAATGTTTTAGAATGTACCGTGACATCTGACTAGGTGGTAGAGTTTCGCAGCGACTTACCCGGATTGGTACCACAGTCTTAACTATTCCTGCCGCCATAACATCATGACGTGTTCCGGTTTGGAGGGTAAGGTAGCCGGTAAACTTACTTTTGCTCGAGGTCTAACGAGGTCTCAGGTTTGCAACGCACCATTACCGCCTTTGGTGTCTCTAGGCGGCGAGTATTTCTTACCATCAGGAAATCCGTCCGCTTGTTTGCCTTCCAATATCGTAAAAAAAATATGTATTTAGTTATACCAAATATACCAATAGATTGCTATCTTTGGAATACCTAAATTCAAATACATATGTATATACATTTTTATAAAGCAGATATTCAAAGCGAACGTGGATGGATATAGGTAGGTTGACATTCCACGATTTAAGTGCTCGGATATAATCCGAGAGTGGTGTCAAGAGTCTCCAAAACCAGCGTGTTTGTATGAAAAGGGAATAAATGTGAAGGAAGCCAGACAGATCTGCCAGGAGCGTGAGGTTTTGGCACTCCATACTCTTTGCCTACATCGTCAGGGACTTGGCGTGAAGATATATATGTATGTATCTTTTCAGAAATACTACGAACTGTACGACGGGTTTGTAGTTCTACATGGCACGGACACATTATCGTATACAGCTTCAGCATTATCATTCATGTTCGAGAACATTGGCAAGTCGGTGGTTTTGACTGGATCACAGGTTAGTCTTATGTGCCCTTTGCGTGTCACCCACATTGAAGAAACGAGACGTTTTGCTTAAGAGCGGAAGTTTCTTGAACGAATCATTACTGTGTCACTCTGCTAAACTCGAGTCATGGGACCGGCAAGCTAGGTGTGTTGGAAGTATTTCGTGTTTATTAATTTGTTTGATTATTCAATATCACAAAGGAAAGATTGATTAGAATGAATGAATGTTTTCTGCTGCCTCAAAACCACGTTGACAACCATTTAATCGTCGAACAGTGATTATCATTCAAGCGGCATCATAAGTTTTTAAATGTAGTTTCAATTTTCAATTGGCTTGAATGCCAGCGGAAATAGGGATTCATTTTATATAGGTATATTATGTACCTAAAAAAAGAATTTTATTTGCAGATTCCAATATTTGAGCCAAGAAGCGATGGTTCAGATAATTTCGTATCTTCATTGCTGATTGCAGGGGGGCTAAACATTCCTGAAGTTACTGTGTACTTTGGCAGCAAACTATTCAGAGGAAACAGGTATGTGAAAGTGTAATTTAGCTGCGTTTGCTGCTTCAGTTGTGTTACGATACGAATGTATACAGTTTCAGACAACCGTCATCTTTGGATAATACCATAGGATAATACATGTTACTGGTGCATTTGTTATTTTGTAGTCAAAGTGTGAATGTGTCCTATCTGCCCGTGTGGAAGATGATATTGGAGAGCATTCACGCTCCTGCAGGAATAGGTAAGGCATGGTTGCCAATTCGAGCAAGCTCTCTCCCAAACAGCACTCTACCGCCCATTGTCAATTTACCTGACTAAAAACAGAACTCTTCGCAGTGTAAGTCCACCTTCCTACTCAGTTGCAGATTTAATCTAAGGCCTAGTAGACCCCATAACAAAACGGCGTATATCTATGCAAATGAAGGCATCAGGAGAGACTATGGTTGACCAAATCATTGGTGCATCATATGAGAGTGGTGGCAAGCAGCTACAAAACCGGTTGTTTGAAAAGGGTAATGTCTTATGAAAGAGAAAGTTTGGCAGTTCTATAGGAATCGTGACACTTAGTACTCGATAGTCTACCTACTCCGCAAGAGATTTGACGTTACGGTTTAAAATAAGGTGCATTATTTTCCAGAACTCGAAAGATTTCAGTTAACAACCTTTACGCATTTGATTCACCCAACTGTGTTCCCTTGGTAGAAGTGGGAATAGACTTGGAGGTGAATAGGAAAGCAATATTCAAACCCACGGTCATTGAAAAATGTCACCTGCATGCAAAAATGTCGAAGAATGTTGGCTTATTGAGGATATTTCCAAGTATTAACTCTGCAGTAATCAAGGCATTTTGTCAACCGCCTATTGAAGGTAAGTTGTGTCACTACGAAGTTTAGGTACATTTTTTTATGATATTGGAAGGCAAACAAGCAGATGGATTTCCTAATGGTAAGAAATTCCCACCGCCTAGAGACACCAAAGGTGGTAATGGTGCGTTGCCAACCTGAGGCCGGGATGTTAGGCCTCGAGCAAAAGTAAGTTTACTTGCTATCTTACCCTCCAAACCGGAACATGACGTTATGGCGATAGGAATAGGTAAGGCGGTGGTACCGATCCGGGTGAGTCGCTGCGAAACTCTAACACCTAGTCAGATGTCACGGTGCTAGTGACGGTAAGCCTTTGCTCGCCTTTTACGAGTTGCCTGGCAGGAAGGCAGATGGTCTATTCTTCAAAGGAGCCCGGACCAACACGGGGAAAATACATTCTTACATCCTCACGTACATTCTTATCTTTCTTCACAGACGACTTAAGCGTTACGTTTTGCCAATCTGTTGTTGACCGGTGGAAAAGACACCCAGGATTATGGCAATCGAACCCGACACCTCATGTAGTCAACGCTAACATTAGAGCACTAGACCGTAGCGATATATAGGAGTACTATATATAAGGTTGTAATAAATTGAATTTTGCAGGGGTAGTATTAGAAAGCTATGGAGCAGGAAACATTCCTTCGAATCGTGGTGATGTCTTTGGTGAAATAGCAGCAGCCGTGAAACGAGGAGTTATATTTGTCAACATCACGCAGTGTAGCCTGGGGAGTGTGATAGCACCAGTGTACGAAACTGGACGGGTATATGTTTTTTTTTGTTTTAACAATTTCAAAAAAAAGTTTCAAAATTTTGTTCAAACACACGTATTATAAGAACCAGAAACACAAATAATTTGAAGGCAGAAAAACTGCTACGTAAAAAAATACAAGAATTTCTCCCCTTCCCCGGGATTCCATTATTAAAATCTTGACTTGGAATTGATTAAAGCTATGCTCTTTTAAATAAAAAAAAAGTTAAAGTTCCCAAGAGATGGCTCCGTCGATTTAGTAATACTTATAAAATATCTTAGGCAGAGGTACAACCAGGGCACCCACGACTAGCCGAAGACACTAAGTCCCGCAATGTCCCGATCGCAACGAAATTTTAGTAAGTAGGTACATTATGTTCCGAGTAAGGTTCTAGTATAATTTTTATTTCCCCTTAATAAAGGTCCCCTTTGGAGATGGATAAAAGTCAAACTGAAATATGTAAATTCATTAAAACTTAGTCCAATTTTATTAATTACATTTTCGTTTTGTGGCGCTTTGCGAACAGTCCTGTAGTTTTCTCAAGTCATAATTTTGTAGTTTAGATATTACTGACGTATATACTAAGTGACGTATATATACGTAGAGAAATATTTTAATGAACAGGTCATCTTGAACATACATTCGTATATTTAGAATAAATGCCCCAGCATGTTATGGAGAGAGTATGGAGTGCCAAGTGAACGAAGTTCGCCTTGTCCGCCAGTATGTAGAAAATATAGGCATAGAACGTAATATAACCTCCTTCTTTTTCGGAGTGGTTTTAAAATTTCCTTGTAGGTACCTTTTGCTTT
The DNA here is from genome assembly GCA_002245475.1 of Calephelis virginiensis. Classification (NCBI taxonomy): domain Eukaryota; kingdom Metazoa; phylum Arthropoda; class Insecta; order Lepidoptera; family Riodinidae; genus Calephelis; species Calephelis virginiensis. The sequence goes on from NJDC01000102.1 coordinate 180,553, forward strand.
TAATTCACGAGAACGACTTGGTATCTGTAGAATACGTGTACACAAAGGACCCGGATTTAAAAGTCTGAAGGCCTCGGGGCAAAACCCCTTTTTTTCACAATAACATAAAAAAAACAGTCAAGTTATCTATCAATATTTTTAAACAATACCCTTATGTTTCTTGCAACTAATGAAGGCCAGTGGGATTTACTTGTGGTAAACATGTATTTATATTTTTCTGATAGTGTTAAAGGCAATTTTGATCTAAATTACACGCATAACGTATCTAACAGATTTATTTGATTAAGGGTTAATACTGTATTTGTTAAAAATTGTTTTAAAGTAACCCCTCATTTTACTGTTTTAAGTAAACGCAAAAAACAGTTATTGTGGGTTATTCTTTAAAGATAGATATATACCACCGCTTACTTTTTTTGAGATCTATCGAAGAGGAAAAATCCCACCATACATTGTTTTGTAAAAACTTTTTTTTTTTGGGGGGGTTTTGTCAGCGTTTTCTAGGAAAGCTCCCGATCGGCTTATTTTTTGCCGACATATTGAACTAATATCGTTGTAATATCGTTGGTTTGTACAAAACATAAATTTACTGTACACTAAAACCTTTCTTAAGAATTGCTCTATCTACTGTTAAAAACCGAATGAAAATCCGTTCAGTACTTTTCGAGTAAATCGCGAACAGATAGACAGACAGACGCGGTTTACTTGTGTTTCGGAATCAGTGGTTGTCCCACGTTTGTGGAGGCCCCAGAGTTTTCGCCCCAGTTACCTTCCCGTAAATCCGAACCTGTGTGTTATATGTATAATTAATTATGTTTACTGACTGGGCTACTTCAATTCATGTAATTTGTTCAGATGCCGGGACAATTTAAATTTATTTAAAAACCTGCTGTCCCGGCAAACTTCGTTCCACCTGTTCTATTTGTATGGGAAAACTTAAAATGATTTTTACTAGTTTCCTCAGAGTTTTTCCTTTTTTTTCTTATTTCTTAAACCTTCCCCGGTATTCCAAAAATAATTCAAAACCAAAATTAACCAAACCGGACGCGCTGTTCTCAAGTTTGAGTGAGACTAACGAACAGCAATTGATTTTTATGTATAAGAAGATAGCTGTCTCGGTTAACTTCGTTCCACCCGCTCAGTTTGTATGGGAAAAACTAAAATATTTTTTCCCTAGTTTCCTCGCAGTTTTTCCCTGGACTTGAACAAATAATTTAAAACTAAAATTAACCATATCGGTTCAGCAGTCCCAAGTTTTAGCGAGACTAACTAACAGCAATTCATTTTTATCTATAATGCAGATATACATATAAATAAAATTGTTTATTTTCCAGTTAATAGCTGAGTGTGGTGTTGTTTCCGGTTACGATATGACACCGGAAGCCGCACTGACCAAGCTCTCTTACGTTCTCTCTAAAACGGAACTCAATTATGAACAAAAAGTCGAGGTTTGTATACATCTATATCCATTCTTGCTCATATAAATACGAAAGTCTGCGTATTTGTCTGTTACGTTTACACAGCTAATCTTCATCGATGCAATTAGCTAAAGACATAATTTAAACAAACCTTTTTAGAATCAGGAGAAACATTTGCTTATTTGTTATCTTTGACTTACAAAACTTTTTTTTTTTGGAATGACTAATGTGTTGCCAACCTCGCGGTTTTTACAACTTCACCGGCTTTACAAAACTTATGTTTTGGATGTGTTTTGACAAGTATTTGAAGTAAAATTATATTTGTTACAGATGATGGTGACAAATATTCGTGGGGAATTAACAAATACGTCTGGAATTACGTTGGAGGTATTTAAAAGAACATACTGGTATTATTAAAAAGTTACATATAACAGAAATTGAACCTGTAATTTTCATCTCTCGATGACGATGTTTTCAGAACATTATTGAGTATTCATAACATGCTTCCTTTTAAATTATGTTGATAGTTAGCCACACTTGGCTACACAGTAGTATGTACGTTATTAAAAACTAGCCGACCCGGCGAATTTCGTATAGCTTCACATTAATAGCTGATAGTAACACTGTCAGTAGTGTGTGAAAAATATATATTTTTTTAAATTCTTCTCTTCATAAGAACCTTCTCCTGACATTAACACACATAACAAAAAAGAATCAGCAAAATTGGACCATCCGATCACTCTATGATGCTAAATGTATAATTATTCCAGCGTCATGGACATTGATTAAACTTTGTCGATTGAGAATAAAAGAGGACAAGTGACGTTTATATTTTTATCAATGCAAAAGTCATCTGAAAAGTGCAAGAATAATTACAAGCACTTGACTTATTATTAACTCATTATTGTAAAGAAGAGATATTACATAATGGTCATAATATTATATGTAAACTAGCTGACTCGGCAGACGTTGTTCTGCTATATAAAAAAGCACCTGGGGGAATGAAAAATAGATGTTGGCCGATTCTCAGACATACTCAATATGCTATACAATAAATTTCATGAGAATCGGTCAAGCCGTTTCGAATAAATACGCTAACTAACATTGTGACTTTTATATATAAGACATAACAAAAGTAAAGAGGCGAGCTGGACTCCAAAAATAGTCTATTTGCTTAGTGTGTTAGTGTATCTCTGGTGACGAAAATATGAAAATCGGAGAGAACGTGACGTGGTTTTTAAAAGTTTCTGACCCTATTATCGTGTGCCTCACATTCAAATCGGCAAAACATTTTCTGACATGCAATAAACACACCATACGTTAATTTAATATATTCCAACATGTTTTCAAACAAAAAAAAATTGGCTAGCATTCTAAGTATATATTTAACGGCAGTATTTGATAATGGTACAAGGTATGTTCCTAATCATTATCTGACACGCCCAAGTAACTCCCCAAATTTCCTCTTGGGCTCCCCTACTGTATAATTATAAGTGTTTATATTTATAAAAAAATTACAGGATAACACACTCATAGATGCTTTGGCAACGAGCCTTAATGTTCAATCACCAAAAAAGCTAATAGAGATAACAGAAAAGGTGTTCAACGCCCTTCTTCTGTATGCGATTGAACACGACGATTTGAGAAGTGTCAAAAAAATGCTCGGTACGTACTTACATTATTCTGTACTCATATATATATATATATATTAACTAGTATTTCGCGCGGCGCGGGCTGCGAGCAGCCCGCGTGTGATCCGCCACCCATGTAGACTGTTGTCCAGGTTGGCTAGTTGTTGTTACACTTTACAGTTTTATTTTCTTTGAGAAAAGAATGGTGAAGAGTTGTGTTTGCTTGAAAGGAGGTTATTAGTAGTAGT
>NJDC01000102.1:184615-206107 GCA_002245475.1 Calephelis virginiensis
TTCTTATCAACTATATATCTATCTCTCTGTAAAAGCTAACCCTTGAACCCTTAAAACCCAGAAATTTCGATTCTGTAACTAAAATATGTTTTTTGAAATAAACAATCCCATTTCTTTGAGTTGATGCTTATGTTTTAACAACTTATTACGAAGACAAAAAAGAAGATGGATTTTACCTTTACACAACAATGATAAGCATTGATGTCATGCCGGCAGCTACTATATTAAAGACTGCACTACACAATATAGTACAAAGTCGTTTTCCACTGCTTGTCCCTATGTACGCTTAGATCTTCAACTACGAAACGGATTTCGATGATGTTGCTTTTAATAGATAGAGTGATTCAAGAGAAAGGTTTATGTACATAATAATATACAAGTTTGTCCATCCGTGCTAAGCTAAGACGGTCTGCTAGTAGGTTTATTATTCACGGGTGATAGGTTTCCCCGTGTGGTTTCGGGCTCCTTTGCATGGTCTATTCCATGTGCCTTCCTGCCAGGCAGCTTGTAAAAAACGAGCAAAGGCTTACCGTCACTAAAACCGACTCACCCGGATCGGTATCACCGCCTTACCTATTCCTGCCGGCATAACGTCATGATGTGTTCCGGTTCGGAATTTAAGGTAGTCGGTAAACTTACTTTTGCTCGAGGCCTAACATCCCGGCCTCAGGTTGGCAACGCACCATTACCACCTTTGGTGTCTCTAGGCGGCGGGAATTCTTTACCATCAGGAAATCCGTCTGCTTTGGTTGCCTTCCAATATCATTAAAAAAATCATATCTCTGTATAAGAAATTTTTTACTTTTCTTAAATTTTTAGATATGGGCGCAGATGTGAACGCTCAAGACTTAGAGGGTCGGACAGTTTTACATGAGGCAATATTGAAGAGAAATTTTCACATAACAGAATTTTTGCTTAAACACGGTGCTAATGTACATTTAAAAACCAGGTAGATAGACAACATGTTGAGGCTATTAAAAACTTCCGTCATTTTTTATAGTTACTAGCCGATCAGGCGAACTTCGTGTTGCTTGATATAAAGCTTCTATTTCTATGGAAAAATTAATGTATTTTTATATAATAAAGGGTTGGGGAAGGGAACCCCCCTTCCTCATAACGGACTTGGTGTGAAGATATGTATGTATGTATAAGAATATCTCCTGACAATAAGTAACACTGTATGATGATAATAAGAAGGATATAATAATAATAAGAAGGATATAATAATAATAAGAAGGATATAATAATAATAAGAAGGTCCAGCTTTACAGATTTTCAAACAAAATACACGTATACCTCACATTTCAGATGCGGAGAATCTCCTCTTATCACGGCAGTACATGGTGACGACCATAAAATAATAACATTACTTAAACAATGTGGGGCTCACATCGGAAAGGCAGATAGGAAAGCTGTATCAGAACTGCTGTCTTTGGCTGCAAGAAGTGGAGTCATTCTTAAATTGGAGTCACTCAGGGTTGCTGGAGCTGATCTTAATACTCCTGACGAAATGAAACAAACTCCTTTACATAAGGTAGATATATAAGAGGAAGAGGAACATAAATAATTATATCGCAGCAATACTATAGGATTTATATTCTACATTGTGGGCTCTTGGTTGAATTCTATTATAAGCATACTTTATAATAGCACTTGTTACACATAGTCCGTGAGCCAGCGACAGATTTTAACGACTAAGTTCCTCTCAGTCGACAATCGTTTACAACGCTTCATAATGCGACTCTCTGAGACAATTTACGAATTATCGACTTAAAATAAATAATTGACAAAAATTAGCGCCTGGCTTACGGACTAACACCTTGAATTTTATTTTTTGACGTACAGTATTAGTTTTTGTTCGCCTCTGTGTGTGTCAAAGAGATAGAGATTGACTTCATGAGGTCCCGGGTTCAAATCCTGAGTCGGCCAACAAAAAGAAAATGTGATATTTCCAATTTTTAAATAAAAAAAAGATGTTGCTCGGGATTGGATATGTGTCCGGTTGGCGATAGGCTTGCCACCTACCACATTGTGGGAATTAGTGTCTTCGGCTAGTCGTGGTTGCCTCTGCCTATCTCGGGATACAGGCAAGAAGATGCTTTAGTTTTACCCTTGAAGTCGACCTACAACATATTTCAATAAATAGTTGTTCTGATCAGCTCTCAAACGTATGAGTTTAAGCTCCTTTCAAAATAAACATTTCAATTTGTGTCCAATAGTAAATAAAAAGTAGTATTTAATGTAAACAATTTTTTTTCAGGCGGTACTTTGTAAGAATCTCGAGGTGGTCCAATATTTGTTGGAATATGAAGCTAACCCTGATTCTAAGGATGTATTAGGACAAACACCTTTCGATTACGCAAAAAAATTAGAACACCATGAGATTGTTGATATATTGAATAAAAGGAAGACATAATAGAATATTTTATTTATTAAAAGTAGCTAAAATAGAATATTTAGTTTCATTGTTTGATCGATTTTTTTTAAATTCCACATTATCACATTGGGTTTTTTCAATTTTCTAATAAAATAATGTTGCTCGAGATTGGAAATATGCCCGATTGGAGATAGGCTTGCCACCTATCACATTGTTGGACTTAGTGTCTTCGGCAATTCGTGGGTGCCCTGGTTGTGCCTCTGCCTATCCCTTCGGGGATATGGGCATGAAGGTGCTTTTATCACATGATGGTAATATTCTTCAAAGCATAAGAAACCAACGACATTCCTGATATTACATTGACAGTACTCGCCATTGTCGTCTTTAATATTGTAGGTTATGGTATCAGGCAGGCTCGTATGGCCTAAGAACCCGGCCTTTACTGAAACATTAGTACCAACTGTGGTATCTATCAGCGACGATTATCTCTTTTCATCAGAAGAGACACTACCTTATTCATTAACTTAAAGTATCATTACATTCATATAATCATATTTACATCCTACTAATATTATAAATGCGAAAGTTTGTCAGGATGTGTGTATGTTTGTCACTCTTTCACGCTAGAATGGCTGAACGGATTTGCCTGAAATTTGGAACACAGATAGATTGAATTAACATATAGGCTACTTTTAATCCAGATCGCCCAATGGGTTACTGTGACAACGCGGGCGAAGCCGCAGGCAACAGGTAGTAATTTATAAAATAGTGAGTGTGCTACTTATAAAGTATCAAGAAAACACTTATTTTACTAGCAGTGGTTTAAAGCTTCACCAATTTTCCGCTATTGTTAGCTTTCATATTTTATTAATGTCAATACCCAATTGGCTTTGATGGTTATTTTTTAGAAAGATGGGTCATGATTTCGACTAGTGGATTTTGAGTTATAGTTCATAATGCATAAATTTTTCACTTATCTTATGATGTTGATAAAATTTATGTAGGACCATTTCGGAACCATCTGCTATCTTTCGAATAAAGAAATAACAAATCGCGACTTGGTACCTAATCAAATAGTTGGAGTCGGTTTTTGAAGTGAAAACTTCTTCAGCGGCATTGCGCACTTTTTTTTGGAATGGGTAAAAACTTCTAAACTCGCGTCAGGACACGTGACCTGATCGAAAATTCGTAAGACGGATGGAGAGAAAACAACCAGCGCGGCGTAGGAGAGGAAGTATACCCCTCTCTTTCTACGGCGCGGCAAAAATGTATGCCTGCGCCTGCTGTTTCGTTTAGACGGCGCAAGGCGCTTGCGCGAATGTTCGTGCTGTCATGTTTGTGTACGATACCGCAATAAATTAATATTGTGTTCTACCATATAAATGATAGTATTTTCATACTGGGAATTAAAGCAATTCGTGTAAAATTATTCCTTAACCATTCTAAAATATCAAAAATGCACAACGTTAATATTCAAGTTTCCACTTCTGCTGGCACTCCAGGAGTGCAAGTTTTTTGCAGTTTTACTGCGATTAATTATTGGTACCCACCAATGATTAATCGCAGTAAAACTGCAAAAAATAATATTTTGTAAGCATAAGGTTGAAAAACCTTATATGTAACTAAAAGCTGACCTGACAGATGTTGTTTTACTTATAGATTCTGAATTCACAAGTTTTCTGACGTTCCACTAGACTTCTTTCTTTCATCAAAACCTTCCACTCAATCACTTACATAACAAAAAATAATAATTAATTATTCAATCCTTTCACGCGATGCGTTGACCAAAGAAAACATATTCGTTTTTATACATACAGCTGTAGATTATGAGCTTACTTATGTTGTAAAATCTAGGTTTGAACAGTCTTAGTTAAGCCATCTATTCATTTCTAGTTCATGGACATGGGCATAGCGAGGTAGGGGTAGAAAGATTCCCCCTAAAAGAGCATTCACTTAGTACCACAACTCCCCGAATGTCTACAAACCTTTAAAAGAGCTATGTATCTTAAGCATGGACTAGTAATTTGTTCAAAACCAAGACGAAATGGAAAAAAGGGAAATTAAAAAATATGTTACAAATACCATGATTAAAACAACATACACAAGGTTTTTTTTTTGTCTGCCCCCCTCTATACAGAATCCTGGCTATGCCCTAGTCCATGGAATGTCAGTTTTTTTTTTAAATTAAGCGAAATTATATTTCTAAACTTAAAACAATTTAAGTGTTTAGTATTTTCGAGTTCCTTAAAATATTCAAGCTACTTAGCAATCTTGGAAGATTTTTTTTGTTTATTGCGCAAGGTTGGTAAGCTTCGCAATTGTATCCGTGGGATCCTTTTGATGTAGCATCTATCAAACTCGTGGTGTTGAATATACTAGATAGTAAATCATTGCTGAAATAAAAAAAAAAAAAAAAACATTAATATGTTTTTAGTAATTAGTTTCCCGTAATGATCTTCTACGTACAATAGAACCTGCCTCCATTCCTTATGCTCGTAAGGAGCGAGTATTAGTTAAATGGATCATTACCACTGTTAAAAGAGTGATATTCATCAACATAACTGGGTAATAACCTAACGCCGAAATAACTTAAGTGTCTGGCACTGTCATATTCCCGTCTGGGCGGTAGATACCTTTCACACATAATAGACACATAATAGACTGTACCCAAATCAGGGGAGCCGCGTCACAGAACAAATACGAAACAGTATGAAAACTACTGACAAACATTCAATACGGCCAACTCACAGAAACATGCTCATCGACGAGGCCCCTGAGTGGCTGTCACGGTGCTGCGGTGTCATCATGTTGTTATATTTCATTTTTGTGATATTTTTATTATTGCCACGAGAGCAATCGTCTTTTGCTGGGACCGACGCCTTTAGGTTACAGTAACCTACTCGTACTTTAATTTTTTGTCAACGACATAATTATTGCAATTTAATTAATCCTATTAATATTATAAATGCGAAAGTTTGTAAGTATGGATGTATGGATGTTTGTTACTCTTTCACGCTCGAATGGCTGAACGGATTTGTCTGAAATTTGGAAGACAGATAGATTGTGACCTGGATTAACATATAGGCTATTTTAAATCCCGATCGCACACCGGGTTTCTGTGAAAACGCGGGCGAAGCCGCAGGTAGCAGTTAGTTTAAACTAAAGATCACGATAACCCTATTGCGTCAATGGAGTCTAGGTAGGTATTTAATCAACTAGGCTTACTTTCCATACTGTCCCATATTAGTCCTGTGGTCGTGTGCTTATTTTATAAAGTAAGAATAGTAGATAAAAAGAAATGTTGTAATGTATTTGTTGTGATGTCAAGAGTTTTCAAAACCGGCGGGTTTGCAGCATAAGGGTAATGAATGTGAAGGAAGTAGGGCAAGTCTGCCAGGATCGTGACATTTGTAGCTAGACGCTCTCTGTCGGTAAAGGACAAGGAAGAATACATATCCTTATACATATGTAAGTATGAGTGTTTTTCACTTCAAATAACATAACTAAGGCATATTGACCTTTTAAAACTGTGAAGTTATATCCGTATTTAAATTGAATGGCTATAATACCTACCATTACAGAAAATAACAGTGCCTGGAACTAGTGTTAGGTATCAGAAATAGCAAAAGCTAAAGTAACCAATCCGGGAGAGGTATTGGAAGTAATTCTGCTAAGCTTCCTAAAAACAAATTTTAAGTGCTTTTTCCTATCTTTTTTTACATGAAACAAAAACAAAAGAGGTAGAATATTTTAGACTTAATTAGTCCGGACTTGTCAAATTGTGACGTTTTTAATTTACGTCTTCCAAGTACTACAAAAAACTTTTTGCGCCATCGAGAGAAAAGATGGTCGAAGTTTTTTCATAATTATTAAATTTCGTGTTTATATTGAGTGAAATTAGTCAATTTTGGTGGCATTTTGTACAATTTTGTTCAGTAAAAGTGCACAAATGAAATAATCATGAATAAATTAGCGTATCGTGACTTTACTCGTTGCCGCCAGTTCTCACTATAAGAGCTTGAGCAATGAAGCCACCGCTTTACCCAAGACACAGGGTCTTATTGAGGATTTATGACTAATTATAATTGATGCTAATTTCTACTTGACTAATGACAAAATGCTAACGCGAATGAGAAATCTTAAAGAAAGAAAAGAAGAAGTACTACAAATGTCTGTAAAAATATTGTGTACAGACCATAGAAATAGGAATATATCAGCAAGAGGTCAATGGTATAGACTAATCAAACAGCGCCAAATGTGTTTTGTCTCTTTCTATTATTTTCGTTGAAAGAAGATAGTGATAACTTAAAATTAGTGAGTGCGAAAGAAAATGACCACCATTGCAACACTTAGTTACCTTTATATTCATGATTATGGTGTGTGGAGAAAACCTATGCTCGCGTAATATGATCAGCTTGCATATAGTAGCAGTTGGCTTGCAACATACTTGCAAAAAATACCATAACATTGTATACCTTAGTATGTGTTTCCAAGCTGTAACAGTTTCGTCATTATTACACCTTTGGCTGATCCAACAAGCAAATCTTTGCGGACATCCACCACTGAATAATTCCAGTTTTTGAGCCACACTTATGGTAGGACTAGGAAAAAATTCATCGTCGGCTGAAAAAAACAATAACGATTTAGGTAGATGCTTAAAAAATTCAGAGAATATTTCTTAAAAGTAAATTGTTTCGCATAAGGTAAAATACCTGGATGCCCCAGCTTTGCTCGGTATTTTTTAATGATTCCTAACTAGATCGATTTATCACACCCGAAACCCCCTATATACTAAATTTCATAAAAACCGTTGGAGCCGATTCCGAGATTCCAATTATATATACAAGAATTGCTCATTTAAAGGTATAAGATAAGATAGCAAATGAATATAGCTGGTTGACGTTCGCTTTTTGTTCTGTCTCTTTTATGTAAGACTAGCTGCCCGCCTTCGCTTCGCTTCGGTTATTCAAGAATAAAAATCCTACTAATATTATAAATGCGAAGGTTTGTGAGTATGTCTGGAAGTCAGTATGTCAGTATGGATGGATGCAGTAAGCGCGCATGTCTTTGCTACGCTTCAACGATATTTAATTTCGCGCATGGAGATTTTAACTTTTTGATAACTCATTAGTTATGTTTTTTTTTCTGATAGTATAAAAGGCAATTTTGATATAAATTACATGCATAACGTATCTAACAGATTTATTTGATTAAGGGTTAATACTGTATTTGTTAAAAATATGTTCTAAAGTAACCCTTCATTTTACTGTTTTAAGTAAACGCAAAAAACGGTTATTGTGGGTTATTCTTTAAAGATAGACATATACCACTGCTTACTTTTTTTGAGATCTATCGAAAAGGAAAAATCCCACCATACATTGCTTTGTTAAAACGCTGAAGGTTTTGGCAGCGTTTTCGAGGAAAGCTTATTTTTTGCCGACATATTGAACTAATATCATTGTAATATCGTTGGTTTGTACAAAACATAAACTTACTATACACTAAAACCTTCCTCAAGAATTGTTCTATCTTTTGAAAACCGAATGAAAATCCGTTCAGTACTTTTCGAATAAATCGCGAACAGACAGACAGACAGACGCGGCGGGGGACTTTGTTTTATAATATATATTGATATAATTAATGATAAATTTATCATATAATCATCATACGCAAAAGTCAAAATATTTAATTAGTACTATAATCTAATATTAAAATTAACTTTAATACCGACTAAATTACGAACGTAAATACAATTTAGATAAAAAATGTCGAGCTGAATAGCACGTTTTTATTAAGTTTGTTATTTTCCTCGCTAGGGAGCTCCGATAAATGCGTGCGATCGCTGCAAATTACAAAGTCCCATGAAAAAGGCGCGTGCTTCGTCGCGCTATTTATAGACATAGGCACGCTCCTATATTTTAAACCTGTAATATCTCCGAAATTATTCGTTTAATTTACATGCTGTGAAGGGCTATATTGTTCTATATTAAATTTAAAATTTATTTAAGATACTCAATTAGATAAATATTAATGCTGTATTGCTTTAAATCGCTTCGTAAATAAGCCATTATTTTTCGTAAAAAGTAAAGGATAAAAATTGGTTATTGTAAGTTATCCCTAAGAGATAAACATATACCATCGCGAACTTTTTTGTAGACCTTTTTAAGGTAAACAATACTTAGTACATTATTTTGATCTATTTCGTAGAGTTCAGCCAGCGTTTGCAATGCAAGCGCAAAAAATATGTTTATTTACGACTTCGCATTAGAAATCTTGAAATTATCAGGGGTTCTCTAATATACGAAGCATGTTATTATACATATAAACCGTCCTCTTGAACCACTCTACCTATTTAAAAAAACCGCATCGAAATCCGTTGTGTAGTTTTAAAGATATAAGCACATACACACATACATACAGACAGACGCGGAAAGCGACTTTGCTTTATACTATGTATAGATAGACCATTTGCATTCATTTTTGCACTGAATTTTTTGCCAGGCAGCTCATAAGCGATGCAGACAAGCAAATATTTAACAGTCACTTCAAACAACAATGCTGGTGGTAGAGTGCCTCAACTTTACATGAAGGGATCCACTGCCCTACCAATTCCTGCCTCTATAATGATACCGTCATATTCTTATCCTAAGCTATGCTTCAGTATGTCTCATTTGCGAACAGTTTATTTGTGAATGAAGGTATTCTCAACATTATATTGCTGTTTGTTAGTTCTTATCAACTAACGGCCAATGTTAATAACATTTCTCTAAAGATGGATTTCAAGCAATCTAGATAGCTGCGTTCCGCCAGCCTATCCTATATCTAATTGCCATATTTATCCTGTCCACAGATATGTTATTGGCAAGCGATAACATAAAAATGGATCAAAATATCAATCTTGGACAGCAAGTTTTGGATTAGGATTGATTATTAGTATTGGCCATAAATTAATATCAATGGTTACAAAACTCAACATACGAGTAATATGCTTGAAATGTTCAATGAATCCCAAAAATTCTATAGGCTATGAACCTAAAAACCATTTTGATCGCGTCAACTTAAAAAAACACATCAAGATTGGTCAATCCGCTCAAAAGGCATGATACAACGCACGCACGCACACACACACACATACACACACACTCACACACGCACAGACACGCCAAACTTGGAACAACCCTTGTTTTCCTTCAGGGGTTAATAAAACCCCTCGTTTTGCTCAAAGGTTGACAAAACGCATCACAATTTTTTTAGGAGGTATGACGCCACAAAAAGACATACATACAAACACAAATAAGTCAAAAAACACCTGGTTATGCGGTGGGGGTTAAAACTCTACCACATCACTTTTGAACCAGCCTAAGGATAAGCGCACATTCACGACCATTTCATGATCAACGATAGACTGTTTTGTCATTGATGTGCACGTCGGCATAAATAGAAAAAGGAAGCCGACAATCGTTAGCCAGAATAGTCGGTACACGTTTTATGGGATAATTTTGTCTATAAAACGACTCGTATTTTTAACCAACATCTCATACAATGAGGAGGTACCTAATATGCTCGACTTATAATATATATTATATTGTGTGATAATCGATTCTTTGTCAGTTTTAAACTGATTAATTTTAATTTTTAAATACAATTTAAAAGAGCGCACTATCGCGATGGTTCTATTGCTACCAATTCTGTGCGTGACAATGAAATCCCAGGGAAATTGAGAATAATAGTAGATGACTTACTTATTGAAGAAGAAGTCGGTTTCTTGCAAATTAAATGCGTCAATTTTTTAATTTTTTTTTTTACTTAAAACTATCTTGACTATAGTATGCGCTCAGTCTTTGTCACTGCATATTGTCTCGGCCTTTGAGTATTAAACCAACATCTCGGGCTCTCCTACCATAGTCAAACTACGCCAACCTTAACAAAAATATTAAAACCTGCTTTATGTTTATACTGAAGATATTCTAGACAGCTATGAGATTCCAAATATGAACAATAACTACGCAAAAATGTCAGTTGTGTAACAAGAGGTAAAACAACACTTTCGGGTTACAAAATAAAATTTTCAGTATTTTAATTATGTTTACATAGGACAGGGTCCAGGAATCGACACACGTAAGTTTTACTAAATTTTTGATTAGATTCATTATGAAATTTACATTCACAGAGAGCAATATTTGCTCGTGATTGAAATACAGTGTAAGTATTAACAGAGTATTAATTCATGAAGAAGCTGTATCTGTTTTTTGTGACCGTTTTACTAGATAACGTAAGTCGGCTACTGGTCATCCTATCTTCTGAAACAGCATAGTGACGAGAAAAAATACCTAATTGTCCTACAGTGACTAGTTGCACAGTACCAAAAATAGAAATATTATTGATTACGAGCACAGTGCTAAATCAGCAGTTATATTTAAAAATACACATTGACACCAAAATTGCCATTTATTTGCGTATAATTATGCCATCTGTCGAATACTTAATGACGAAATGACAAATGATTTATTGCTAAATTAACATTTTTTAAATTGCTTTATACACTAAAAATTGCAAATTTTGATATTATAACAAGCTTTATTTCAGTTATACTAGTGGTATTATATTGGTCGAAATTCGACTTAAATAAATTTTAATTATAAGTTATTCAATATAAACTATTTTTGATAAGAACGCCATCTTCATTCATCAAGACCAACTAATTTGTTTCCGAACTTATGAATATAGTTGTGCGTCATCTGTGATCTTTTATCGTTATCAATATATTTGTTTGTGTATGTCAAATGCGTGGTAGTATGAGTAATCTTTTTTTTTATTTAATGCACTTTATAAGCATTATTATTGAAAAACGTCAGCGTTCTGCACTTCTACTACTCTGTAAACTATGTGTGCCAAATTTCATACACCTCCGTCCGCGCAATTTTCGTAAAGAGAACCCCTCTTTTGCTTTTGCTTCACTTGTTAGTGAAGCAAAAGCAAAAGAGCACCTTAAGCACCTTACTAAACTAGTTTTAGTTACCGCTATCTTCTATAAAAGATAGTAATAGAAAGCGACGAAACACTTGTAGTGCTGTCAGATTAAGTTTTAAATGACATTTGTTCAGACTATAATCTATTCATATTAAAACGTCACGAGTTGATGTCATGTTGGAACTAATATAACATATCTAAAATATTCAATCTCTTTTCATTTTGTTTCTTCGGAAAATTACATACACTTAAAATACTATACACTTAAAATAAGCTCAGTTGGTGCTCAGCAGAATTACTACCAATATTTCATATTACTTTATTTAAAAAAAAATATTTTATCAATATTACATTAGATATTTTTATACTAATCTGAGTTGGGAGTTTGTGAATATTCCTAATCATTGTCAAAGCCATTCCCAAATTTTAAAGGAAAAAGTGTGTATAATACGACCGAACATAGAAGAAGTGTGAATTAATCTTCTCATATAAGCACTTGAATTCGACAGGTCATGGAGCAAATGTATCTGGTCGAAATATTCGTAGACAAGGTAACAGTATTTTCTTCCGGAGAAGATGAAAAGAGTGCTGCAACTAAAAGTCTCATTACTAAAATAAAATTTGGGCCTAAAGTTGAATTTATTATCAAAGAAGATCAACTAGCTCATAACAATAATAAAAAAGAGGACATTGTAGAATGTGATGACTTGGGAAGACAAAAATGGACCAGGACTATTCGAACAGGAAAATCATATTTATTTCCTTCGTATCCGGATACAGTTTTAATGATGTTGAGTAAGTTTCCACTCGAAATTGAGGTATGGAATGATGACGAGAAGGAAATCGAAATATTTGTAGGCCTGGGAACAATGATCTGGGATACTCAGTTCTTCCATATGCTGAAAGAAACTGCAGATACATGTAAAATCCATGAACCACTTGCAATAAAACAAGTTGTTCCGCTGTTTGCAGAGTGTTGTTGTAAGCAATGTGGAGAAATATCGTTTATCCTTCGGCTAACTGCTCTTGGCGAAGCCATTATTACCGAATTTCAACAGCTTTTAAATGATCCCGAGAAATTTGTGTTTAGAACAAATAAAGCTCCTAGTATGTTTGAGTGTAAAAGAATTGAATCTGATAATCCTAACTTTGTAATGGTTGGCAGTTTATATGAAACGACTACTTTAGAAGATCCCACATTAAGTTCAAATACTGATAAAAGAATCGAAGTTTGTACAGATTTACAAAGCTGTGGCAATATTCACGACGATACCGATAATGGAAATTTTGGACCCTTCGAAGATAACAAAAAATCTCAAAAATCGTATCCCATTGATAAAATACGAATGGGTGACATTACAGGTCCTTGTGGAAACACCAATTGTCCTTTGGCTCATAAAGTTAAAATGTATATAAGAAATTTAGATACTTACAAAAGTCAAGCAGAAGGCAAATATCTCGGCACAAAGGGAAAAGGTCAACCGAAAAAGATATGCGGCACATGTGATTGTAAGGATGACCGTTGGCATCGTGAAGAGTGTCCAGAAAATCTTGAAAAAAAGGGAAAGCAAGGAAAAGTCGTATGTTCAGGTTGTGGTGGTACATCACAAGCTGGAGAAACATGTGATGAAAGACGACAAAAGATGTATGGTACAGGTGTTACCCCAAGACAAAGTCCAACCAAAATTGCTTATGTGACCGAGGTCACTAATTATAAGGATTCTATATTTGGGCCAAAATATATGGAAGATTATAATGTATGTACCGTGGAACAGAAAACAACAAAACAGGGATGCTGTTGTAGTCAGACTAAAGGTTCGCAACAATATAATCTTCAAGAAAAATCAACTAATTTTAATCTAAACTCAATGACTCTAAAAAATGCAGTATCAGATGTTGGTTTTCTACAAAATCCTTTTATTTATAACGTTCAAGTCAATAATTCAAATAGAAACTTTGACATTTATAACTGTACTATATATCCGGATGATAAAGATTGTAAGTGCAATCCTCCTAAGCCTACACCTCCATGTAGAACTTTCGACTGTGATTGCATTGAAGAAATTGGTCATGTTGCTGCAAGAAAAGCACATAAAGCATACTGCCCTTTATATAAACATAAATCTAACTGTCCAGTTACGATGATGAATGAGGATGAACTAGCTAAAAAACCAGAGGATGATGATGAAGAAACTGAAGCGCTACCGTATGGATTGCCTCCAATTAAACTTGGACCCTGTCCTGTGCTAGGCAGACCATGTACTGTCCCAGATGGCTTTGCCAGAATGTATAAAACTGCAGCAATACCTCCTCAGCCACCGAGTTACAGTGATGCAGGCAAAGTCTGTTGTTCGAAAGAATACGAGCGTATTAAGAAAGCAATCAAAGATTACATGAAATATGAAAAAGACGATGACTTTAGATGCGTTAATAAATTTATAGTTGATACTGAGACAAGATGTTGTGACAAGGAGCAAAGGCTTTTCTCCCTCATGGGTAAAGCGTGTTGCGGTTCGCACAAACTGGCTATTCAAAACAAGTACAAAGATGAGAACAATAACAATTGATTATTGATATTTTATTTTGTAACCCATCGTCGATTTGAGATCAATAAACACAACTGACTTTATCCCTGTGTTTCGCGTTTATTTCCTATGATTTTATTAAAAATCTAGCTGACTCGGCGAACTTACAATCTATTGCCACTAAGAGCTACTCAGTTTGTTTGCATTGATGCATTGTTTTCTCATCGTCCCTTCAATTTTCCCGTTTTTTCATTTCATAAGAACCTTTTCCTGTTAATAACTAATACTATAAAAAAGAACAAGTAAAATTGGTCCATCCGTTCAGAAGTGATGCGTTGACCAGTGACCACACGAAATGGGGATTCAATTTTTATATGTATAAATAGATCTTAGTTGCAACACACTGTTAGGAAATACTATTAGAGAATAAGAGCTGCCTAGAGAAAGCTTGAATATCAGAATCCACCTTCCAATCTATGACAAGAATTTCAAACGTTTTCTGTCCTATTAATAAAGAAGTAGTAAAGTACGCCAAGTGTCAACCTGCTGTTATGTAATAAAATAACATCACCTAAACTTTACTACTACTTTAGTACACGTTTATTAAGTTTACCAGTTATCGTATTCTCTGAAATGCAAGCCGAAAAGTAGTAAATCCAGGTGGTAGACAACCTTAAAACGATATATGGTTGGATCACACCTTTTCACTTACATTGCAACAAATTACGTACCCTTTCAGTTAGATTGACTGAAACGTGAAGTTAAGCTGGACATATATTTTATGTTAAGGTCTTTTTAATTCATCAAAATGACTACCGAAGAAGAAGGAGAAAAAAAGAAGAAAAAGAAGAGTACTTCCAAATACAATTACTCTTTCGGGGATGTACATCCAGGTACGCCTTTATATTTTTGTTTATCTGACTTTCAGATTAAAATTAATTTTTAACCGAAATTCTGATTTGGTTTAAAACGAAAATCTTTTGACTATATTTGTTTACGACCGTTGGAAAAAGGGAAGCTACATTTAATAGTATTTTTATTTTGGATCGTTTTTATATTTTTTTGTTTTTTGAACAATTATTTATTTCAAAAAAGAGGAGGTTGTGTGTTACATATTCCTCTACATATCTTTAATGCATGATAATAGTTTCTCCGTCATTTATGAAGCGATTTTAAAATTTATTTTTGTATTTGATAAAGCACATTTCCCAGGAGGTCCTATTACCAAGTTCTAGAGAAATAGGGGACAACACTCATTTTTTATGTACGTATATGGTTTACTTATTGAAATCGGTTTTTATAGTCTCTTAAAAATATACAAGCGTTCTAGAAGAGTGGATAATTCAAAAATATAAAAAAATCACCAGGTGTCACTATCGGCCACAAGACGTGCAATCCGTTCCTTAAGCCGGGTTATCCGGTCCCATCGTCAATGGGTTGGTTGTGGACTGCAACTGATGTGCCAGGATTAAAGGTAATTGATTTTTTTAAATAAGATTTTGATGTAGCATTAGAAGATACTGTTTTAATAGAAGAGGAGTAAACAGATAAGTGAGCCACCTCATGGTACGTAATCTCCGTCGCCCAATGATATTCGCAACATAAAAAACGTGTGTTTTTGCTTGTATTTCCAAAAAGGTACGCAGAGCTACAATCATTACTGTATCCTTAACACCCACTAAGTCCAACAATGTGATAGGTAGAAAATCTATCGTCCACCGTGTACTCGTCCAATTTCGAGCAACGTCGTTTTTATTATAAAATTCGAAAATTCATTTTTTGTTGCCCGACTTCGAACGCTCTTTTTTTCCTTTATCTAAATTGAGTGACAAGCAAGCAGTTAACATTTATAAATTTCAGTATCGTCGCGGATGGCAGCCAGGAATAATTGGTAAAAGTGTTGCAAAAATGATGACGTTTAAATGTCCACGAGCTGGACAGGATAAAGATAAAAACAAGAAGAAAAAGAAAAAAGGTCGCCAAGATGGGGCAAACTTGGGAGGTGGTGATTCCGAACCTGAAGAACCACTGGAGCCAAAACCGGCCTTAAAAGTTCAAAGAAAAGGAGATGTGTTTACAATACAGGTTTGTTTGACTTATACCTATTGAAGAAATAATTTGTGTACTAAAAAAAGTTAAATTTGATAATTCATATCCTTTTTGTTTGCTTGTCCTTCACGCAAAAATTACTAAATCGATTTTCATGAAATTCGGCACACACGTAGAGTAACCCTATATGTGAGTATTTTTGACACATAGAAGGCACTTGTATTAATACATAGGATAGTTTTTATCCAGACAAAATATTCATGTGTCAACTTTAACAATGCAGGCAACGCTGCAGGCAACAGCTAGGATTATATGTACAAATATAGAATGGTCTTAGCAATTTTAAAAAATTAAGCCTTACCTTAACCTTCCGGGAAACTACATGACATACGTTCAGTAAAAGGACAAAATGTTGATGAAGATAACTATACTACTTATTTCCAGGTGAACCCATTAAAAGATTTAACAGAAATTGCACACAATGAAGACCCATACGTTGATTGCGATCCACTGGTCTTCAAAATAATAAAGAAACGAAGCCCAGAAGAACAAGCCAAGGTGGAAGCACGAAGAATGGTAAAACTAAAACGACAACGAGACGCTGAAATACGGAAAGCCTTAGCCGAAGCTGTCGAAGACATTTGCAAATGTGCTTACATGGACGTGTATTGCAATGATCTGAGCGCCATAGACAAGGTCATAGATAGCTGTCCGGCATTTAAAGAACCTGAATGCGTTTGTCAGGAAGAATCACTTAGTTCTCTCTCTAGTAATGCTACATGGGATATCGAGTACACTCCACCATTTGGATGTTTCGATTTATCTCCAAGGGTACGAAAAAATTTCATTCACGTGGAAACGCAGTATATACCAGCAGATGCTGGTATTGTGGAACCACCAAAGCTCAAATGTCGGAGGTCATGCATTTCAGTAAAACCTAGAAGTAATAAGAATGCAAAGAAGTGTTGTCCCTGTCATTAAGTGTAAATTTTTGTGAATACTTAATTATTTTTATCTAAATTGATTGTGAACCTCTGTGTCAAAGCTTGTAATTTTCTATAAAATTTGAATTCTCTAATACGTCTTATTCATGGGCCGATTGATCACGCCTAAGTTTTTCCAGTAGTAAATAACCCTGTTTAAAGATTTCCCTCCTTTCCAGATACCATTTGCTTGAACATTCTTATAAATTCTTTCCTGTACTATAAACTAGTAGGTACACATCTTCCAAGGTAATTTTTCTGTAACGACTCTCCCGGACATTCAGGCACCACCGCTTTACCTATTCCTTCCGTGAAATGACATTGCTCATCATTGTTGTGTTTAGATCGAAAAGTAGGGTAGGCAGTAAACTTTACATGCGCAGGAGGCTGAACATCTTGCCTCAGGTTGGCAACGCACAATTACCATTTCTTTTTCATTACGGTGTTTTTTACCATCAGGAAATCCGTCTGCTTCTTCGCCTTCCACTAAAATAAAAATAAAATACATTTTGTACAAACATATCCCTTTATGAAATGGACAAAGAGTATCGAGTGCCAAATGTCACAATCCTAGCAGACCAATCTGGTTTTCTCCACTTTTTTATCCTTTTCATTCAAACACTCTCTCTGAGAGCACTCTCTGATGCAAACTACCTACAAGGTAGCAACCTAGATCTTCCCGGGTATCTACATCCATCTACATTCACATTGTACATTTGCTTGGTCAATCTTGCACCTTTCATTCTTTCCACATGACCGAACTAGCGGAGCACGCCCTTTCTCATTTTAACACCAACACTTTCTCTCACTTTTTGTTTAGTTACTAAGTGTAACGCCTTGAGTACCCAACGTTTAAAGAGTAAAATTAGAATAGTAGCAAACGGTAAACTAATATACATTACCTCTAGTAGAACGTTGCATGTGGTCAAACGAGAATAAATCATTGATGATTGGAGCCAGGAAACTTGTAATCAATAATAATATACCACCCAGTCCAAGTGCTGTTGGGTTTATGTTGATTCTTGGAAAGCTCTGAAACCGAAACAAATGATTATTAGAATATTTTTAAGAATGAAAAAACTTCGCCCTCGCCCAGATTTGAACCTGTAACCTTCCGTCTCAAGCCGACGAATGATAACTAAAGCAAGGGTCAGTTTAATACATCACATTTGACATTTCATCGAATTTTGACACTACCTTTGTAATAATATTATTTCATTGTTCCAAGTGAGAGAGATTCCGTACTACGTCCGATTCGTATCCGTTCCGAACCCCTGAAAATATTGGTCTAGAAAACTCGGACTGCATTCAGATACTGCTAACGCACTAGTCCGATCCAAACCCGTGAAAACTCGAATCTAATTAAGTCATTTTATACGGAGCCACAGCAGTGTTCACGTCGTTGATCATGAAATGAAATGAATGAAAATAAAATTTATTTATTTCCGGAATGAGTCTGTTAACGAGATGTTACAAATTTTTTTAAATATATCGTATACATATTCTACCATGTTTTGGTGTGCAAATATTTTAATATTTATATAAGTTAAATATTTTAATATTTAACTTTTAAGCCAATTATTTATATTAATAACTAGTTTAATTATTTATTACCAAAAAATGTTAAACTATATTTAAATTTAACCCTATCTACCGTAACTACCACCTTTTCCAAACCTAGCTAGACAGTAGAAAAATGGCGAAACAAACTCCTCGGCAACCATATCTTTAATTATATTTGTTTATTACTTATTACAATTATTTTACTATAATTTCTTTTCTACAAGAAATCCTTGACGTTATATTATATTTTCTCTTACAAAGTCAATTTCTATACCTAGACAAATACCGTGAGTCCTTTCACAGACGCAGAAGATGTAAAGATTTCTGGGTACACCCCCTCTTGCAAGATCGACAATTAAAAGGAGTTTTCTAAAATGAGCACGCAGTGTTACGCCAGGAAACGTCAGGAAATATGAGAATCGCCATGACAGTACATAATTAAGATACCTAACAATAAATATACGAAAACTGAGACACGTAATATACTTCCATAAATTTTAAAGAAAGAGAAAACTTCGCTCCAGTCTGGATTTAAACCCATAACCTTCAGTCTGAAGCCAACGAATTATTTTAGCTACCGATATGGTAATATCCAAATCATCAGAGCGCGCGTAGCCTTACAATACAACTAAAGTAAAAAAATATTCTTCGTAGTGTGTATGTAAATATAATATACACTCATGCAGACACATATTTTATTTTATTTAAACAGTCGCCAGCTAGTTATAGTTTCCATAGGTTTCAAAAACAGACAAAGAGTAATTAATCTCTTTTTCTTTATGGAAACTGACACTCTTTTACTAATACTAAATACACTATATGACTTTTTGACTAATACTAAATATTACTCTTTGACTAATACTAAATACACTATATGACTGCCATTCCACATCACCCAGCCGCACACCCCGTTCTCTCTCTCTTTTTCTCTGCTCGTACGAAAGTCAGCTTTAATTCGGACGCAGTGCGCAAACGTTCATACAAATAGTACTATGGCTACTTTAGTCCATCAAAAATCTTCTCCGAAATGGAGATTCTAGGATGACTGAAACAAATCGGATGACGGAGATCGGATCTAGTGCGTGAATTACCATATGAATAGTTCTACGGATGCAACGGAACTTGTTTTATCACGGGTTCGGATCGGATTCGGATCGGACGTAGTGCGGAATCTCTCTAAGTATTGCAGAGTTGCCTAACGATTACTTTATAAAATATGTCATATTTATTGTACTAATATCAAAATAATGTATGCCATATTTTATTTTGGCAATAATTCTTGTTGTGTATGTACTACATATTTTGTCAAATGTGATCTGTTACATTGACCCTTGCTTTAAACAATATTAAATGTAAATGTTTGCACTATTTATCTACGTCGCGCATTTTATGGGTTTTGGCAATGAGCATAAGGTTTTCCAAGTGGTAAGACAATCGTAGCCTTAACACCAAAGATGTTATGACCCAATTTATAAACATTTGTAAGTTTTGCTATACATTTAGACATCACCGGGGCAATTAAAACCGATCAGGGTGGTTTCTTATCGCTCTGATGATGCTTAAATAACGAAAGACGATTGACGAAAAACATAATAGAAATATCGTGATAAGTATAAGTGTTATCTAACTATAAAATGTTTCTAAAATGGAGTTCCGTCAATTGTTGCGAAATTTAGAAACGGTGGATGTAATAGGTTCGTTGCTGTCCAGGCTGGGGTGTTAGACCTAATATGGAAATCTAGTACCTATTCTACGTTTCGCACCGGAACAGGATATACTTTTTATGGAAGCAGGAATAAAAAAAAGCAGTGGATTCCTAACTGATTGCTCTATAAGCAACATCGTATTTCTATGCAATCCAAAAATCTACTTCATTTGAAAATCAACTTAATAATCTACTAAAAATACAACATACTGCCGTACTCGGGGAAGTTAATTATCATTTACGGCTGCACTTCTTCTTCTTTTATAAATATGGCTGTCGATCGTTTTTCACAACTTACTTTGCCAATGTCTAACTCTTACACAGTCATGTCATTAGTCACTATGTACAAAGTCGTGTCAGGTCAGGGTCTTGAGTAAAGCGGTGGCTTCGTTACTCAAGCTCATCTAGTGAGATTTGACGGCAGCGAAGAAATAGGCGATACACTAATATCTTCATGATTATTTCATTTGTGAACTTTCACTGAACAAAATTAATCCAATTCCCACCTAAATTAACCAATATCACTCAATATAAACACGAAATTCAATATGAATGAAAAAACTACGACCATCTTCATTCACTATGGCGCCAAAACTCACTCATTTGTCATGAAGTCACAATTTTGTATAGGAAATGTCGAATTAACGACTTATTGAAAGATAATTGACGTCGACAACTACGGCGGTCAGTCTATTATGTCACAGAAAATACAGAAGAGTGTACAGAAAATATTTTTTTCATGATATTGGAAGGCAAACAAGCAGACGGGTTTCCTGATGGTATGAAATTCACGCCGCCTAGAGACACCAAAGGTGGTAATGGTGCGTTGCCAACGTGAAGCCGATGTTAGGCCTCGAGCAAAAGTAAGTTTACCGGCTACCTTACCCTCCTGACCGGAACACGTCAAGGGCAAGCACTGACGTTATGGCGGCAGGAATAGATAAGGCAGTGGTACCAACCTGGGCGAGTTGCTGCGAAACTCTACCACCTAGTCAAATGTCACGGTGCTAGTGACAGTAAGCCTTTGCTCGCCTTTTACGAGCTGCCTGGTACGAAGGCAGATGGTCTATTCTACAAAGGAGTTCGGACCAACACGGGGGATATCGACTTAATGACTGATTAAAAATAATTTGCACATCTTACAGCAGCCGTAAGTGACATTAGATGGAGATGAGATGGATTAGAGTACAAACCTCGCCTCTGTGGTCTAGCGGTCCGGGTGTTGGACTTGACTGCACGAGGTCCCGGGTTCGAATCCCGAGTCGGCCAACAAAAAAAAATTGGATTATTCCAATTTTCTAATAAAAAAATGTTGGTCGG
>NJDC01000102.1:206444-245192 GCA_002245475.1 Calephelis virginiensis
GGTCTATTCTACAAAGGAGTTCGGACCAACACGGGGAATATCGACTTAATGACTGATTAAAAATAATTTGCACATCTTACAGCAGCCGTAAGTGACATTAGATGGAGAAACGTTCATGTGTTTGTACTATTTATCTCTAACTGTCCCGACGAGCTTAACACCGACTCCCCATGTCAAAACATTTTCTTTTGTACTTATGTTGACTGCGGAATCAGAAAAAAGTAACGGAGCAATTTTTTTTCTATTTTGGTTTTTAATATATGAGTCCAACTTGAAATCTAAGGAGAGTTACCAAAATCGGTCGAGTAGGAGCGAGCATTATTTATTTATTAAATTTTAATTGTGTACAGAATGTAGGATCGCCTCTGTGGTCTAGAGGTCCGGTTGTTGGACTTGACTGCACGAGGTCCCGGGTTCGAATCCCGGGTCGGCCAACAAAAAGAAAATTGGATTATTCCAATTTTCTAATAAAAAAATGTTGGTCGGGATTGGAAATGTGCCCGGTTGGCGATAGGCTTCCCACCTATCACATTGTGGGACTTAATATCTTCGGCTAGTCGTGGGTGCCTTTGTACCTCTGCCTACCTCTTCAGGGATATGGGCGTGAAGATACTTTACTTTACAGAATGTATGGAAAATTAACAATACTAAAAACATGAAAAATGAAAACTTATACAATCAACAGGACAACAATATAGACACACACAAGACACATAAATTACACTAAGTAAAAAAACGTAATATGTTCATAATATATAAGAAATATGATATAATTAATAGTAAAGTAAGAAGCCCTGAACATAGACTACTAAGCATGATATTACTCACCAAACCAGGTAGACCATAGCCTGCTGCAGCGTCATATTTATTTTGAACTGGAATTTTTATAAACGGTATGGAGAAATCGAAACCGACCTAAAATGATACAAATTTATTAGGATGCAAAATATACATTTGATGCGTGTTTTTGTTCTCTTTTTTTAGTTAAAACTCGCAAACTATTTGGAGATTGGATTGATTTTAATTTTTATGTAGTGGCTTTAATTTAAAAAAATAGCAATGTGGGCATGAAAGGGACGATTACTTGTAAACCCACTGATTTTTATTTATAACTACTCCTACCTTTTTACAGAGTCAACCGATTTCGATATTTTTTTGTGCCATAAAAATAGTCTCATATAAATTTGGAAAAAAATTTAACAGAGAAAACAATTAATTATTCGTTTACGCATTGATTTAATGCTACGTTGTGTAAATCTCCAATTCCTCGTACCTAGTTGGTTTTATACGAATCTGGACAAAAATAACTCAAAAAAAAAGAATATATTATTTTCACCCAAAAAAAAAAAAAAAATTCTAACAAAAATTTCACCCATCAAACAAACTGAAAAACATCAAACCTTTTTCTATCAACCTAAGTCTTCTTAAAATATGATAATTGATACCTAAATTAGCGCCAAACAATCTACATGAGATCAGTTAATTAATTTAAATTGAAACAAATAATCAAATCAAGTTGAAAATAAAACACGAAATCTCGAAAAATAAACATTATTTACCGTCTTAATAATAAGCATGAATAAAAGTACTCCACGGTTCGACTCGGTATTACAATTCTTTATTATACCAAAGACAATATATTTACTAATCTCTGATTATCTATAATATAAAAATGAATCGCTAAATGTGTTGGTAAGCGCATAACTTCCGAACTACTGAACCCATTTGGCTAATTCTTTATTGGTTATGTTAGTTAGTGTCAGAAGAAGGTTCGTGTGGAGAGAAAAACCGGGAAAATTGCAGGGAAAATGGGAAAACAATACTTTATTTTTCCATTACAAACTGAACGGGTGGAACGAAGTTCGCCGGGATAGTTAGTACTATGATATAGACTACAACACTACCTAACTTTACTCATACTTTAGTTTTTTAATAAGACAGTAAAATTTGGTGTTCAGTCCAACTTAAGCCATTACAGTACTTGAAAAACTTATTAAGGTTCATAAAAAAGCATACTTATTTATTGCTTTTCAGTTTTTTTTACAATTTTTTTATCTGTTTATTTTTTTAAACACATAAAAAATATTTTTTGTTGAAAAGTTTTATTATTTTAACAAAAATCAATAATAATTTTAATGCCAACAGCAGGTTATGGCTTAATTTCTACGATTTTTTGCTACAGCATGCTTTATCTTTCCAGATTGTAAAAATTTAATTGATCCTTGTGAATACGAGTACAATATAATTTTCATTAATCAATTTAGATAAATTACTTTTAGTGACAGCTTTTTAAATTTTTATGTCATGTACTTATTGTGAGTCCATGAATTTTTGTTTTTGTCTCCAGCCAAAAAAAAATACAAGCAAACTAATACGTCAAAACTAAACAAAATTGCTTATAAGTTGCTAAACTATCAAATTAATACCATAAGTTAAAAAACATTTAGACCAAGAAAACTTATATGATTTTGTCATTGCTTTTCGTAAAAATAACAGTTAAAAATGTCAATTACCCAATAGGAATAAATCTAAGTACATAAATAAATCAAGAAGTAATACCTCTATGTCATCTTGAGTCGTGTTAAAAGTGAATATCCTTGATTGCCTTGCAAGATTCCTCGTACTGGCATTTGATAAAGAACACACAACAAAAATTATAATTAAGTTATAATAAAACATTGTAAAAGTTTAAAAAGTATTTCTACAAAATATCTTATTCTTTTAGAAAGCAATATGTTCGCTTCGATTTTCAAAAAAAATATTTAGCAAATATTATTTTTACAAATTCTTGCTGGTTATTTTTTTCGAAAGTAACTGTACAAGACCAGTTAGGCAAATTTGCGTGTAATTTGCCCAATAAACGGATGTAATCTGACATAACGCCTATCCATTTGGCGTATTTTACTACATTTACACATACGGAAAGCAACTGCTAAGGCTTTCCGCGTATTGTTATGAAAATGTAGCACAGACGAGCGTTTATAAGGAAATTTCATCTAACATTTTTTAGTCATTCAAAGTATTGTGGACACTAAAGTTTACAAGCCACTAAGAAGACAGATGTGGGGTTACTTTTTTTATTAACCAGCAATTTCTCCTTTCCGTGTGAACTGCTTATAGGAATAGAAATGAAATCAGGTTCTGATGATACACTGCCAGGAAAACCAAGAGAAACCCCCTTGTTTTTTTGTGTAGGTACTTAAACGACGTATTGAAATTAAAATCGGATGTTGTGGTTTCATACATACATACATACGTATCTTCACGGGGCAGGTAGAGCGTATCGAATGCAAAACCTCACGATCCGTGCAGGTCTGCCTGACTTTCTACATTTCTTTTCATACAAACACGCCAGTTTCGGAGACTTTTGACACCGCCTTCGATTAACACCCGAGCGATTTGGTCGTGGAACGTCAACTTAAGTCTCTCCGGGTACCTATATCCATCCACATTCTCATTGTATATTGTATGTATGTATGTCAATCTTTTATCTGTCATTCTTTCTACACGTCCGAACCAGCGGAGAATACCCTTTCTGATTTTAATATCAACACTTTTTTTTAATCCCACTCTTTCTCGTATCTTACTGTTACGAATGCGATCAGCTAGCGTAACACCACAGATTTCCTTTTTTTGTTGTTTCATTGCATTTAAATCATAATGAATACCTAAATATTTGATCACATTACTTAAATAAAGGTATTGATGCTTATAAAGCAACGGTTTTACTTTAGAGAAATTAATATTATACTTTCTGAAACAATAATAAATATCAGAGCCTAAAGTGGACTTGAATCACACAATTACGTTTCTGTTGGTGATAAAACCCGAACTTCGTTGACTTCATTAAATACACGCTGCAAATACTTCTCGACAAGATAAATTATAGGCCATTATTAATGACTACTTTAACCGGAACACACTAATAGCGAACATATAACACTAACGGTTGCAGACGGCATTATCAACAAGCTAGGGTTTTTATAGTTACATTGTATTTCTGTAGAGATATAATTAAAAAAAATAATCATTATCAGAATAAAGTGGCAAAAAATTATAACTGAAATACAAATCATAGCACAGCTTTCAGTCGCCCGTCTGCACTGTTTATAGCTTTGTAGCAAACACAATTATTTCCGTAAAATAATTGCGTCCACAGAGTATGTGAATGTCAAAATAGATAGTGCAGTAAGACTCGTTTCCGATATGTTTTTACCGTATTTTGAGCAAGTGTATTATTAATTTGTGCATATGCTTTAAAATAACCATAACATAAAGAAAACAGCAACCCGTTAAATAAAATTCTATAAACCAAAATGTCATTCGCCCTCTACTTAAATTATTTACCGTTTACACTCTCCTCTTTGGTGACTGAAGGTCGCAAAGAGGTCAGCGTGCGGGATGCCGCGCAGAAATCCGCCACGTTGCGATCCGGCATATTGTGCGTTGCTCCATACAAAATGTATGAAAGCAATCTAGAATTAGAATAGAATTGAACCCTTGTGCGTCCCGGTGCGCAAAAATCCGACTGCAATCCCAATACCATTTCGTCGAAGTCAGGTAAGTACCAAAAATAGTGTTAAAATTAAAAATCACTTGTCAGATCTTAATAAAACTTTAATAAGACCATACCTTAACCACGATCTACCTTTTAGGAAACGAACGAAATTCCTTGGTTTTTGAGAGAGTAATCACGTAACAGAACATACAAATGATTTGCTAAGCTGTACCTTTTCGGAGTTTAGTTGCATCCATTAATGTTAAAAACTAATTGAAAATATTGCAGGTACTTACATATATTACGCGCCTTACTTCCAGTCGGGTGCAAAAACACACTCGTTCTTATAAAATACCTACATCTTATATTATGTCCACAAGCTTTGTGATATAACAAATATAATGAAAAAAAAAAGATGACGACCCACTTGCTCGTTTGCGTCCTCTTGTAAGGACAAAAAAAAAAACTTTAAAAATATGTGTTCGATTTCAATATGTAAATAAATAATTATAAAGGATTGAATTAAGGCCCCATACTTAGTCAGTCAGAAGAGCCAATCAGCGCACTCCGTCGTTCCATGATTACTATGAAATATTGCGCTCTAAAGTAAATGTCTTAAGCGCCAAATCACTATTTTTGACACTATAAAAGTAATTTGAAAAAAAATATAAAAACTGAAACAGTTATCTTTTAGGTATAATACTTATCTATGTTTACGTTGAATCTGGTGTCGTAAGATATTTTCATAATTGAAGTAGACAGTTGGGTTTTGCTTTGAAAAAAGGGTTAACTTTTTGATTTTTTTCTATCGAGCAAAGTGAAATGAATCGTGTTTTGGAAACACTAGTCTTATAAAGCATATTAATGTTAATCTTGTGTATTTTTGTCGCCAAGATCCATAATTGCTTTGTATGAAAAAAACAGTATATTGCTGACGTATTTTAGCATACATAGCCCCTTAAGTAAATTGAGTATTTTTCTCGATTGGTGGCAGTGCGACAAACTCGGAATTGCGTCACTTAAATAGATAATAGTTTTTTAATTCAGTTTAGTAATGACAACCACCTCCTTTTTTGGAACACGGAAAATTTCTCACTTTCTTTGTTACAAAAAATTCTACAAAAAAGTATCTTTACGCCCGCTTTCCCAAAGAGGCTGACAGAGATACACTCAGAGCACCGTACTCTAGTCTAGTGTCTTTACTAGGTCTAACGGTGTAATAGTTAGCAAACTTATCGCCAACTTGGCATACATCTTATCCCGGGCAACGTGAAAAAAATTTTTCAGCACACTTTCCTAAAAATACAGTTACAGGCATTTAAATGTTTCCATAAAATAAAAATAAAGTGCTAAAATAAAAATATATTTAAATGTTTTTTTTACTGAAAATCTTTTTGTTTGTTGTTGTAATTGTATCTTTGTTTTGGTGTATGTTATAAAATAATTAGTCTCGACTGACAGCTATAAAGCCACATACAGCTGTTTGACTATAATAACTACTTCGAGCAGGAAAACCTAACAAAAAGTTTAAAGATCAGAAAAATCTCTGTAATTTTAAAACTAGGAGTTTGAGGTACATTAATGATTTTTTTTAGCTTGTTTATCGATAGTAATTATTTGTTTAGTATCCGCACATTTCGATGGATCAAGTTTCGGAACTGCGGTCTGGCATCGGACTTGACTTCTTGAGGTCCCGGGTTCGATCAGTAAAATTCGATTCGGTAAAATGTGTATTTTAATTTAAAAAAAGGTGTATGTGCTATTCACACACGATAGAAGTGAAACTTAAGCAAATTGACAAAAGAATGAGATGAATATATATTTGTGTCTCTTACCTGCAAAAGAATGAGATTAATATATATTTGTGTCTCTTATCTGTCGTTTTTCTGTTGTACCCGTTTTGAAATCACAACGATTCTAAAGAAGTTTCACTTCAACAATGCTGCCCGGGATTGGAAATGTGCCTCGTTGGCAATAAGCTTATGGAATTTAATGTCTTCAGCTAGTCGTGGGTGACTTAGTTGAACCTCTGTCTAAGTCTTCCAAGATATGGGCGTGAAGATAGTAAATGCAGTGTAGCAATAACGATAATTTATTCGCCAAGTAATACAAAAATAAGAAATTTTTTCCCGTGTCTGGTAGAGTTGAAATTCTATAAAATGTTTGGAGTTAATTTGAATAATTTCATGGTACATGACCAAATGACAATGTTTAAATATGGACGCTTGTTTTTCTTAAAATGGCGTGAAAAGCCTATTAACTTAACATTTAAATGGTTAATTGAAGAATTACTTAATGTTCTAGTTACGTAGCAAAGAGGAGGACACTTTCTAACCGTTTTAATAATAAACATAAACAAAAGTATGCCGAGGTATAAGTTGATAGTTATAGTCTATCGACCGCCCTAAGAAATATTAATTAGGTAACATTTAATCTATCATTAAGTCATAATTTTATATCAATAAATCAATCATTTATTTGCGTAAAATGTGGTAAAAGTAGCTTACATTTCATAACATTATGTTTATACTTAGTTCTATATCGCCTCTGTGGTCTAGCGGTCCGGGTGTTGGACTTGACTGCATGAGGTCCCGGGTTCGAATCCCGGGTCGGCCAACAAAAAGAAAATTGGATTTTTCCAATTTTCTAATAAAAAAAATGTTAGTCGGGATTGGAATTGTGCCCGGTTGGCGATAGGCTTGCCACCTATCACATTGTGGGACTTAGTATCTTCGGCTAGTCGTGGGTGCCTTGGTTGTACCTCTGCCTCTACTTCTTCGGGGATATGGGCGTGAAGATACTTTTTTTTACTTAGTTCTACGAATTTTGTTCAATAATTTGACACGCAAAAATAAGTTAAAAAGTAAATAAAATTACAAATCATTTAAATAATTAAAATAACAGTTTGGATTTGAAGTTATATACCGGCTCTATATCCTCTATCAAATATCTATAAAAATTAAACTTATTAAATAAAAAATATACTGATAACGAAATCTTTTTAGTAGGTACCCGATAAAAAGGAAATAACAATAACAGTCAAAAATACAAAATTTAAAAAAAAAAGTTTAGAGGTGTCAAGGCACACCGGGATGGAACGAAGTTCTCTCTCACCCCCTTCTCTCTCTCAATCTCTATCAATCTCTAGTAATCTCTATCTTTATCTCTCTTATAGAGAGAGACAGACAGAGAAACATGAAAAAAAAATTAAAAAAAATAAAAAAATAAAAAACAAACATGCGCAATCCGCAAAGCTTACAATAGCTCACTATAGCAAAAAGTGTCGTGACAACTTTTCGTAAGATTTTTTTCCCGTCTAGCCTCCTTTCACAACGCGCAATAAGGAACTTCGTTCCAAAAAATATGATAGTAATTAAAATGTCTAAATTTACACACTAAAAAACTACAAAATATAGTTATACTCGTAGTTTACATGTCACAAAATCACTACATAGTATAAAACAAAGTCGCTTCCTCTGTCCCTATCTCCCTTTGTATGGTTAAATCTTTAAAACTACGCAACGGATTTTGATGTAATTTTTTTAATAGATAAAGCGATTGATGAGGAAGGTTTATATGTATATTTCATAACCGTGCGAAGCCGGGGCGGGCCGCTAGTAAAAAAATATTATTACTTTAATATTTATATACAATTATTACATGATTCGGCAGACGTTACATCCTGTCTATCTAATGAGTATTACATTAAGTGTAAAATTATGCTAAACGTATCCATTCACACGTGATTCGACGACCAAGGAAAAATATTAAAAATAAAGTACTTAATATTAAAAACATCGACTTTAATGACTGATTATAAAACAACTGACGTATCTACGGTCGTAAGTTAGTAGTTCCTATGCAAAAATGTAACTTACGACCGCAGTCAGAAACGTCAATTATCTCTTAGTTATTCTTTATGTCGATATTTATATAAAAGACTGTGATTTAATGATAGATTAAATGTTAATTAACGTCTCTGAGTGCGACCTTGTATTACATTGTATACAAGCTTCCAATCACGGCTTTGCCCACTGATCAATTTATACTATTTTTATTAATTTTAGCTTATGTGTTATTATGATGTTAAAACTTTATTTCTCTAAAATTTCGTCTAAATCCGTTTCGAAGTTTGTGCGTAAATGAATAGCAAATCATCCCTCCACTCTCACAAACTTTCGCATTTGTAATGTTAATAGGATAGGACTAATTTGAACCTTGAAGTATTTTATTCTCTGTTAATTAATTAGGTAAGGCCATTTGCACTTTCCTGGGTTAAGTGTTTAACTTTGAGCTAGCTCCTAACTGGGGCTAAATTTCTTTGTATTTGACAGTTCAACTTATTATTAAATTTAACCCTGGAGCGCGCAAATGGCCCTAAAAGTCATATTTTATAAGATATAGTGCATTTTAAAAACCCGCAAATATAACCAGTCATTTATACAAATACTTACATTAAACACATTTATGTTAATGAAAAACTACAGGGGCATTTTGGGGTATCCAGCCCAAAGTACGTGACTACTATGATGGCTGTTATTGAACCCTTCATAGAAGACCCTGACTCCGACAATAAAAAATCTACGACTACCAGAATTATACCCTTTCTTCATTGTGTTATTAGTATTAGCCAACATATTTATATCGGTATTATAGTAGGGGAGCCCAAGAGGGGATTTTTGGACTAACTCAGGCGCGTCAGATTAAGGTATGGGAGATACCCTGAACCATTGTTGAACACCTCCATTATGTATCAAATCTTTACATAGAGACGCGCATGTAGGGTTGTCTGTCTAATTTTTTTTGGCTTGATAATATACTCGAGCGTGTCAGATTAAAGTATGACGGGGTTATTGTATGCCAATAACTCCATGTTTAAATTTTCTGATGATTTGAACAAGATGTACGGGAGTAGGACGTTCAGAAACTTTCAAAAACCAAGTCATATGTGTTAATTGTCTATTACAGCAATCTGTCTGATTGACATATTTCTGTCATCGGAGACACATTAGGCATATATATTATTAATATGTGATGAGTTCGGCTATGGTCAAGTGACTCAAATTACTATTTTAGCTTCTAGACACTTAACGCACCGCTAAAAAGAAAAACCTTACATGACCTTTTTTACTCTCCACTATTTCATCGACAAAGTGCAATGGGTCCCAATAACGCTGGAGTTACTACACATTTCGCATCGCGGGCTCCCCTACTATTATAGATAACAGTAGCATATAGACACTATAGATGTCACAGGTGCGTCGCTGTCTTAAGACCGAAGTGGAAGGCCAATATAACTGCTCTCTGACTGCAAAATGCCTGCAAGAAATCGATACAAATCATAATACACCAACTTTTACATTGATATGGTAATTTCGTATAGTTGGAATATATTATAAAGTCCAACATCAGCATTTTATGATGAGCGTTCAAAATTTTCTCCACATTACGGATTTAAATTTATTATATGGTTATTGTATACTGACTCCTTTACTAACTTACACACCCGTTGATCTGGAGTGTAACTTCACTTTTGCTGAGAAAAAATGAAGTTACACACCAGTTCAACGGGCGCGGAAGTTTTGTTAGTAAGGGGGTGTGTATTTATGTCTATAATTTCTTTACCTACTACGAAACCTTTGATATGGAAATTATTGAAAATTGTAGAACATACCTCCTACATCATATTTTTTCTATGAGCGATCAACGAACATGGTCTAAGGTAAGGCAACCGCAGCCACATAATACCATAGATGTTACTGGTGCATTGCTATATGGCCGGGGTGTGCAAGTATGCAAGTTTGCCGGCTACCCTGTCCTCTAGACTAGAACAAGACAATCATTGCAGCGGCAGATATCGGTAAGGCGTTGGAAGTTTTGTAAAGCACTCTATCACACTGGGCAAGTCCCGGGACAAATTGTAAATTGCCCCCAGTGTTTTTGTTGGTAATAACCTCTTTACTGCTGGCAAGAAGGCAGAAGGTGGGTGTTTTCCACTCGGGCCTTGTTGGGTCCTATAGTACCGGGCGACGAATAGGGCTACAGTGTCCTCTACCTGTCATAAGAGGCGACTAAAGGGGTCGGGATTATGAGCCAACTGGTTGAGGGTTCAGTTGGCTAAAAAGCGGCTTGGGAGCATGGTGTGACCCCATTTTTTTATTATATTGGAAGATAAACCAGCAAACGGATTTCCTAATGGTAAGAAATTCACGACGCCTAGAGACACTAAATGTGGTAATGGGTGAAAATGCGGCCGGGATGTTAGGCTTTGACCAAGAGTAAGTTCACCAGCTACGTTATCGTCCGAACCGGAATACGTCGGCGGTAGATATAGGTAAGGCGGTGGTGCCAATCCGGGTGAGTCACTGCGAAACTCGACAACCTCATCAAATGCCTATGCTCGCCTTTTACGAGCTGCCTGGCAGAAATGCAGATGGTCTATTCTGCTAAGGAGCCCAGACCAATTGTGTCTTTAGAGCGGGTGAGTCTGCAGGCAGGTATAAGGGTGGCAGCGGTGCGTTCTTCGGAGATCCCACAGTCATCCGATATACACAGAGGATGGTCATCGAATGGTTCTAGCCATTTCCCCCGAAAGCAGCGGATTCCCATGATTTCTACTGGTGAAAAAAAGGTGTATTCCACTCAGCGGACTAGAACCAACACGGGGAACAGTCATTCCCACCATCATCAATCCGTTTTTAGAAGCCGGCATCGCATTTAAACAACTAATGATGTCCATTTGCTCGTTTGTCAATCATTTCTATAAAAAAAAATCTAAACGAGTAGCTGCATATCATTCAATCACTACCAGGCAATGGGTATGTCACATCCTAACACCGACGGACAAAATACGAGTATAAAAATTAGAAATTTGGAATATAAAATTCAATTTATAGAATTATTTTTAGCATAATCACCAATGTGGTCTAGCGGTCCGATGCCGGACTTTACTTCATGAGTTCTCGGGTTCCATTCCCGGGTTTGGGCAATCAAAATAAAAAAGACTTTTTCTAATAAAAAACAACGTTCCTCGGGATTGGATATTATATGCCCGGTTGGCAATAGGCTTGCCACTTATCATATGATTGTGGGACTTAGTGTCTTTGGCTTGTTGTTGGTACCTAGGTTGTGCCTCTGCCTAACTCTTCGGGGATACGTTAGTGAAGATAATTTACTGTACTTTTAAGCATATCTATCAAAAACATTGTGAATCGTGAGTTTCGTCATAAAGAGCCTAATGTTATGGTTGCGACGGAGACAACGGAAGTAGACCGTAACACCGTGCATTGTTTCCGTTATGTATGTAAAATAAGAAATTATAATGCTCCGAAGCGGAGCCGGATTAGCCCTAAGGCCCAGTAGGCAACTTCCTAGGGGCCCAGGATCGACAGGGGCCCAATGCAGTCCACAAAAAAAGTTTTATGGATCGAAAACGATAATCAACAATAGTAGGGGAGCCCAAGAGGGGATTTTTGGACTAACTCAGGCGCGTCAGATTAAGATATGGGAGATACCCTGTACCCTTGTTGAACACCTCCATTATGTATCAAATCTCTATATAGAGACGCACATGTAGGGTTGTCTGTCTATTTTTTTTGGCTTGAAAATATACTCGCGCATGTCAGATTAAAGTACGGCGAGCTTATTGCATGCCAATAAGTCCATGTTTGAATTTTCTGATGATTTGGACAAGACGTACGGGAGTAGGAGTTTCAGAAACTTTCAAAAACCAAGTTATATGTGTTAATTGTCCATTACAGCAATCTGTCTGATTGACATCTTCCTGTCATCGGAGACACATTAGGCATACATATTATTAATATCTGATGAATTTGGCTATGATCAAGTGACTGAAATTGCTATTTTAGCTAGACACTTAACGCACCGCTAAAAAGAAAAACCTAACATGACCTTTTTAACTCTCCACTATTTAATCGACAAAGTGCAATGGGTCCCAATAACGCTGGAGTTACTACACATTTTGCATCGCGGGCTCCCCTACTACAATACTTTTATTTTTTTTTCAATGCATGTAATACTTTATATAAACAGAACCATCTAGTATCTAATATTAGAACTAATATAATCCTTCGGAACGCAACTGGACCTCATTCGCGTTGGGGGAATCCGCGATTCGTTGGTTGCGTTCTGTGAGCTTCCGTAGCGTGACAATAATTGGTAGCGTAATAATTACGAAACTTTCAAATTACAATATGCGAGTTTTGCGATTGATAGGTACAGAAAATAGGCCTAAAAATTGTATTGC
The DNA here is from genome assembly GCA_002245475.1 of Calephelis virginiensis. Classification (NCBI taxonomy): domain Eukaryota; kingdom Metazoa; phylum Arthropoda; class Insecta; order Lepidoptera; family Riodinidae; genus Calephelis; species Calephelis virginiensis. Next base: position 219,209 of record NJDC01000102.1, read on the forward strand.
CTACAGACCCGTACAGGGTCAATCCGGCTCTGCTCCGAAGTTACTGAATACATGTGGTAGAGCGGTGAATGTTTTTAGATTTTGTATCCTATCTCTTCCTGAAAGAGTTGAAACTCCCAAAGCAGAAATAATGATTATGTCAGGTTTTTGCAGAGTCTGACAATATTGTATGTATCTAAATAAGTTTATGCCACATTATACGCATCTAGAAACATTCATAAAGAAGGCGATGGTAACCAGCAAATGCACTTCTATTTCTTCTAATAGAAAAAAGTAACAGTTGATATTACCTAAACACTCTTTGAGAAAAAAGACTTTTTCTTATTAATAGCCAATGATCTAGCGGTTCGGCGTCGGACTTGACTTCTTTAGATCCCAGGTTCGATCCCTGGATATGTGTCTGGTTGGTGATAGGCTTGCAGGTGACAAGTCGGTCACATTTAGTGTCTTCGGCTATTCGTGAGTGCCCTGGTTGTGCCTTTGTCAGAAAAAAGCCTATCGCCAACCGGGCACATATCCAATCCCGTGCAAAGTTTGTTTATTAGATAATGGAAAACAAGCATTTTCTATTATTTTTCGTTGCCCGACCCGGGGATCGAACCCGGGACTTTAACGAGTCAAGTCCGACTCCAGACCGCTACACCACAGAGGCAATTTTTAAAATTGTCTTAATAACAAAAATAATTAAAATTTAAGCGCAATAGAAATGCAAATAACAGATTTCGATTTCAATAAATAAATCATCTACGTTAACAAAAATTAAGTATTTTCCCCGATTTCTCTAAAATACCAATTTAGACTGGTAACGGTGGTAATGGGTCCACCTCATAAGTCCACTCTTTCAAATAAAAAAGGAATTTTTATAATCGGTTAAGAAATTATGAAGAAATCGATTCACATACACAAAAAATAAAGGAGTCGAACAAATAACTCCTCCTTTTTTCAAAGTCAAAAGAGGAATTAATTTGATGGAAGCTAAGAAGGTCTGCTCGTGCTAGTTGGCACTCCATACTCTATGATTACCTTAAAACACAAAAAGTACCTACTTCAAGGTTCAACTTGGTATTGCAGTCTTTATTATACTGTGAAATAGACTATAACATCAATTTAACTTTACTCCCACTTTAGTCCATGTTTGTTAATAAGATGGTAGGTAATTGCCTCGCGGACAAAGCTACAAATTTAGGTAGTTACTTAATCATTTTTTTAAAAAGCAATTAATATGTATGTAATGTATGATGCTACCAGGATGCTAATACATTTTTTTTGTTTCTGTGCGTGAAGAAACAGACAAACAACGGACAAAGTGATGAAGACACGGACTGTGTCGATTTTGATATAGGCTAGCAATTATTTAAAGTTATCTGTACGTAAGCCATACAATTAAAGTATAATATTTAGAAATAATAAAATATTACGATGCCTGTACGTACATATCTATATTTTACAGTTTATTGCTTCGAGGGTAAAAGTTAAACGGTAGTTTTGTGACATTAGTCGAGTGGCTAGCGTACATTTCTAACTACACCGATCAATCGCGAGGCTCGGGTTCGGTATCCGACAGATGCAGGCATTGTGATGAACATTTAGATGTCTGCATTTCGGGTCCGGGTATTAAATTTATTCTGGTGTGTAATCCAGTACTAATATGTTTTAGCAACGTTGACTAACACCCATAACACAAGCATATAATTTGCTTAATTTGGGGTTAGATTCAATTTGTGTAACTTGTCCAGTATTTATTTATTTATTGTTTATCTTGAAGTAGTTTTTCAAACTTACCGTCATTATTTCAAGGACCTATTCCTAAATATTTCCCAGTTCGATAATATCTCATGTAGTAAAAGTAGTTGTGTAATATACGACAATAGTATTTCCACATGCAATTGTTCAGGCCCAAGCTTTGGAACGATTTCTATATAATATTTATGCGAGTGGAGGAATGAGGCAGTGACATCTTAGGGCCTTACAAGATGGGTGTAAAAGCTGTACTTCCTTTTATGTTTTTGTGTGTTGGGTACACCACTTCGAACTACAGAGGTGACAGGTAGGTAAACTGTTTTAATTATTTAAATATAAGTATGTATATACATTTATTTCATACTAGCCGACCCGGCGAACTTCCTATCACTTGACATTACTAACAGTTTGCGTGTAAGAAAAAATTATGTGCGGTTTTTCATACTTTCCAGTTTTTTTATCATATGAACCTTTTCCAGACAGTAACTAACTCAACAAAAAAAATATTAGCAAAACTAATCCACCCATCACTCGTGTTACGATGCCTGTGGGAAATAAGTATTAATTTTTATATAAAAGAGAAGATAATTAAAAGAGCTATTCATAAAAAAAAGTCATTAATTTACCAAAAATTGAGATGAGGTTCAGAATCATAGTTAGGCCGACTACCTACTGTTTTGAATACAAAAAAAATTTTTTTTTCATCTCAAAAAACGTTTAATGCGTTTTTTTCTTTAAATTTTAATTTTATTCAAATTTTTCTTTCAATAAGTTCGATTACATTTTAGACTCTTAGGACAAGTAAGCAGGTATTTCACTGGTGGTATAGTGCTGCGTAGCTTCTAGCCCGGGTAGGGATCTACCCCCTTACCTATTCCTTCCACCATAATGAGTCTGCCATGTTCCGGTCTAGAGAGTAGGGTAGCCGGTAGTCATGCGCAATAGGCCCTTTATCCCGGCCTCAAAACAGCGATGCATCTATGGTGTCTATAGGCCATGATTGTCTCTTACCATCAGGACAACGTTGTGCTTATTTGCTAAACTCGAACATAAAAGGTAGGTAAAGGTAGGCAATTTAAAAAAAATGAGAGCCATCACGGGACGCCTGGCAGATGTGAAACATCGACATTATTTTGTAAAAGTAGTATTCAGAAAAGAACAGATTGTGATAGGAACTAAATATGGCATAATGACAAAATAAAATATTACGATTTTAGACTAATACGTAGACGTAAAATAGTATATTTTGGATATCGTATATCGTCGATAACGTATGGCGACGCGTCGCCACACTTTACACACTACTGCATATATATACCATCACATAGCGTGCCGACGCGTCGCCACGGTAGGCGTCGCCACGCCAGAAATCGGTTTTACGTGCGGCTATAGATGTTTCACATCAAAAAAATATTGCCATACACAATAGCAAACCTTGAAAAATGTATTTAACTCGCTTTCGATCAGTGTTGAGTTTCATGACTAATGATGTATTCTTTCACAGTGGCTTTTTGCCTAGTACAAACTATCAGCGTACAGAAGACCAGCTAGCTGAACCATCGGCTAGGATTGAAAAAACTAGATCCGAAAGAGATAACGAACCTGACAGGTCACAAAGGTTTGGAGTTACTGGCTTTGGAAATACGGTATGGTTACCTAATCATAAAATATTTTTTAAGTATAACACAACAGAAGAGATTTGACATTTTTAATCACTATATACGTACCTAGTACAAAACAAAGTCGCTTCCTCTGTCCCTATGTCCCTTTGTATGCTTAAATCTTTAAAACTACGCAACGGATTTCAATGCAGTTATTTTTATTACATAAAGTGATTTAAGAGGAAGGTTTAATGTATATTTCTTAATCGTGCCAAGCCAGGGTGGGCCGCTAGTTATTTATAAATACGGGATACTCACGATATATTTTTATTTTATTTGCCGATATTATATCGTGAGTACCCCGTATAAATAATTAAAAATGTTAGTAATACGCGACGACTTAAGTTTAAAAATGATTTGCTTGTTGAGTTTGCTGATCAGATTCCGTCAGCCACATTTTAGTATCTGGTCCTCTTCACCGGGAAAAAATTAAGGCTAATCTGAGGAGCTGAAACTCGATAACTTTACTAGTAACATAACCCATATTCTACCCCTACCTTCGAGTTTCCTTATCAGATCAGCTTAATGGTACCAGCATATAAAGTTGTTTCAACCAATAAGTTGAGGTACGCATTACGCGTCTAAGGTAGGTGTTTTTTAGCAGCTAACAAATGAGCTGATGACTTTAAGCGCCTGGACAGATCTCCACAAATTGTAGCTAAGAACTATTCCGATCAAGTTAGCTTTTAAACCAAAAAAAGCATTTCAATCGGTCCATTCGTCAACAATGCCACAGACAGAAAAACACAAAGTTCTATCTATAATCTATGTTAACCTTAAAATGTTATCTTTCCTCATCTTAGACAATTTATACTAAGTACTAGCTGACCCGGCAGACGTTGTTCTGCTACTTTTTTTAAATGTGATTTTAGTAAATAAAATTTGGGGTGAGCCACCTTTGTCACTTAGGGGTATGAAAAATAGATGTTGGACGATTCTCGGACCTACTTAATATGCTCACAAAATATCATGAGAATCGGTCAAGCCGTTTCGGAAGAGTACGGTAACATTGTGACACGCGAATTTTATATATAACATTATAGCCGATGAGGTCTAGAGTAAAATATTTTTTTAGAGTAAAATCACTAGTTTCGATGCTGGTTCGGGTTTTTTGTAGAGAAAAATTCATCAGCCTTCCTGCCATTCAACTTGAACAAAGAATAAATTGATAATTACCAACAAGTCGCCTCTGTGGTGAAGCGGTCAAGATGTTGGACTTGACTGCATGAGGTCCCGGGTTCGATTACCGGATCGGGCAACAATAAGAAAATCTTTTTTTCAATTTTGTCATAAAAAATGTTGCTTGGGATTGGATATTTGCCCGGTTGGCGATAGGCGTAAGCCTATCACATTGTAGGACTTAGTGTCTTCGGCTAGTCGTGGGTGCCCTAGTTGTGCTTCTGTCTACCTCTTCGGGGATATGCGCGTAAAGATACTTTTTTTTATTTTATTACCAACGAATCCACTGATGCTTGTAGGGGTTGGGATTCACTGCCTTACATATTCCTGCCGCCAGTGACAGTGTCATGTTACGGTGTGGAGGGTAGGGTGGCCGGTAGAGCTTCACAATAGGCCTAGCACACTAGGTCGCTGTTTTTACAGTTTATACAGTTTGCCCGTTTGGGTCCAGGCTCCTTTGCAGAATTCAAGTCTTCCCGCCAAGCGGCTCGTAAAAGGCGAGTATAGGCTTACAGTCACTAACACCGTGACATCCTACTAGGTCGTAGAGTTTCTCAGCGACTCGTCCGGATTCATATCACCGCCTTACCTATTCCTGCTGCCATAACGTTAATACATACATATAGAATACAGAATCGTCAGAAGACACCAATACGTAACACTTACCAGCGAGTAATATAGGAGAAGAAGGAAACGCATCACCTTCCATGTCATATTTTGTATTATATAAAACAAAGACGGGTTTGTTACAAAATTTATAAATTTATAATCTGCTGGACCAGTTTTCATGGTTCTTGATTTTTTGGATTTGTCTCTGTCCCGAATAGCAGAATACATCTTAAAAACAATGAAAACTCGATACAACAATGATTGTATGTATATATATATGTATATATAATATATAATATAATGTATGTATATGAACAATGATAATATATACATATATAAATGAAAGTCGTCTTAGTTAAGCCGATTAGGCTGAAAATTGGCGGGAGGTAGCTTAAAACCGGGAGAACGACATGGGTTACAATTTAACCCGTACAACAACTAGGAAACTAAGAAAAACGACATTTTATTTTTTCCCCTACAAACTGAACTGGCAGAACAAAGTTCGCCGGAACAACTAGTTTTGTAATCAAGTATTAAACGCAATTTTGAGTAATTATATTATACACTTTATAATAAATATACAGTACCTACCTTTTCTTTAAGATATTCGCAGACACATTTCCTGATAATACGAAATTCATTCAGAAAAGAATAAACAAAATTCGACCATTTGTTAAAAAAATAAAGACAATCTAACAAAAAATATACAAGTGTCGAATCGAGAATCTCCTTCGTTGTTTTAAAAGGAATTATACCCACTTTATTTTGGTATTATGTGCAAATGCATTTTGAATAAAATGATAAAAGTGGCAGCCCTATCTCTCACTACTGTTATACATTATTGTTCTAAGCATTTTGCTTGCCATGACGTGTTCCGGTTCGGAGGGTAAGGTAGTCGATAAACTTACTTTTGCTCGAGGCCTAACATCCCGGCCTCAGGTTGACAACTTTGGTGTTTCTAGGCGGTGTGAATTTCTTACCATCATGAAATCCGACTGCTTTTTTTGCCTTCCAATATGATAAAAAAAATCTACCGGTCACCCTACGTAACTAGATCGTGGTCATCACGGTGACAGAAATAGGTAAGGCGGTGGATCCCTACCCGGCCAAGTTTCAACACGGTACTCAACGTCAGTGGTCTTTTTATGAATGGAGACATTTCTGTATGACTAAGGGACGGTTTGCCTGGACTAGTACCAGCTATCCTTACCTATTCCCATCATTATATAAGTTAATTCTGAGTGGTAAATTTACGCAAAGGCTGATCGTTTGCACTAATATGATTTTCAGTGTTTGTTCTTTTTGGAAATATTTTAGGGTCCTTATGGTGGTTCAGCTCCAGGTCTTTATGGCCCAGTAAAGATTGACTTAGGAGGAGTACTGTTGGGTTCGATTTTGGGCTTTGGAGCCGTCATTATCCTGCCGAAAATTATTAACGCCTTCTCATACGGTTACGGGGGATATGCACGCAGTAAGTACCATATTTTTTAGCATTGACCATTTGGCTCTGCGTCTATTATATATTTTTTTAAATTTTGGGATAAGACAGCGATTAAGCACACAGCTCTCTTATGGTAAGAGCCAATCATGGCCTGTAGACAGATGTTAACTGTGCGTGATGCGTTGCTACCCTATGTTCGATGTTAAAGGCCGAATATGCAAGTAAAAAAAAAGTATCTTCACGCCCATATCCTCGAAGGGTAGGCAGAGGCACAACCAGGGCGCCCACGACTAGCCGAAGACACTAAGTCCCACAATGTGATAGGTGGCAAGCCTATCGCCAACCGGGCACACATCCAATCCCGAGCAACATTTTTTTTATTAGTAAATTAGAAAAATCACATTTTTTCTTTGTTGCCCGACCCGGGAATCGAACCCAGGACCTCACGAAGTCAAGTCCGACACCTGGACCGCTAGACCGCAGAAGCGATATTATGCAATAATATGCAAGTGAGTCTACCGAATACCCTACTCTCCGGACCGCAACATGATAGTGCCAAACACTGTCACTTTGGCGTCAGGTAAAGGTAATTTTGTGCATATCTAACCGGACGATTTCCCGCACGGCGCTCTACCACCAGTATCTAGACTTAAATAATAAGTGAGTTGATGGTATTATAAGTTTCCCTTATAGGGAAACTAAATTTATTATTAATAATGCTTAATATATTATAATTTAATGTTACTAATTCTATGTTAGCTACCTAATATTTGATATTTAATGCATGTTATATGGAATCAAATAAGGCTTTATTATTATTATTATGGTATTATAAAGACTGTGACATAGACAGTAGGTAAATGCAGGATAGCAATTCTTACACTTATTAAAGGGCGCTTGAGGGTTAGAGACAGCTGTTGCCTATAGACATCATGGGTGTTACGAAGTCTGCAACTGGGTTTTAGGCCACTTTCGTTTCCTGTCACCAAAGCACGTTGCCTTTAGTGTTCCGGTTTGTTGTATAGCCGATGTAATAAATATCTTTTTGTATTTACGTTTCCTCGTCACCTTTCCGCTAGTTTCTTTTATCGTTTTCAGGCTTGGGTCACTGGTAATGTACATAGTAGTTTTTAGTAAAATGTACCTACTTAACTTTTGTTTGTTTGACATTTGTATAGCTCTTAAAGAAACTCTCCGTTTTTGTTTCCCAAACACTACTTTAGGAAAATTTGTTTACCTACCCTACCTCTTACCCTAATATACTACCTTTCATCCTAATACCATAACTTATACCATAGTACCTTACCTCTTATCCTAATATTGACTTGTTAATCAATCTTAATTTGTGATGCTTTAGGCGCCGAAGCTGATGTTCTTCAAATCTCAGATGTAATAAGCAAATTGGATGAAACGTTGAGTCGGTATAACGTCGATTCTGCATCCTGTATGCAGCGGTTGGCCTGTTCGTACGTGCAGTCTGCTAATGAGAATATGGTGACTGGAAATGCAACTGACTTTGATGCGATACTGTCTGGAATATCAAGGTGAACGCTTTTGGTAATTTAATAAAACTAGTGGTCGCCCGTTCGTCGAAATTCGACCATAATAAATTTTAATATCTTGTTGATAAGAACGCCATCTTCATTTCTCACGACTAACTACTTTGTTTCCAAACTGTATGGTGCGCCATCTGTGATTTTTTATCGTTATCATCAATATATTTGTTTGTGTGTGTTAAATGCATGGTAGTGTGGGTAATGTTTTATTTATTGATTTAATGTAGATTTTAAGCGGTATTATTGAAAAATATTAACGTTCTGCACTTCTCCTACACATAAACTGTAAGTGTGCCAAATTTAATGCTCTCGCATCCGCGAAATTTTCGTAAAAAGGGGTCCAAAGTTTTGGCATCACGTATGAATATATAGATTAAACAACAGTAGGTGCTGTCAGAGAGGTTATTTTGAAACTGAAAGGTGAAGCGTGTTTTCTGAAAAGTTTTCTTTAATTTAGTCAGCAAATCTTTTGGACTAAATTTGGGTGGTTTACCGCCTCATTTAAACAATTATTTCCCGGTGTTGGTCTTCGTCTGTCAAGTGCTGTAGACCATTTGCCTCTACCAGGCAGCCCGTAAGAGGCAAGCACATGTTTAAATGGGACATTATTAACAATGTCACTGGTGTTAGAGTGCTGTGCAGCAACTTGTCAGAGTAGGGATCCACTGAGTTACCTATTCCTGTCGTCATGGCCTATGAGTGTCATATTCCGGTTCGGAGGGTAGGGTAGCCGGCGGGTTTGCACAAGCCTTAACGTCCCGGCCTGTCCTGACAGCGACGCACCTATAACATCTATCCAGACCATGGTTGACTATTAGCATAAGAAGAGTCAACTGCTTGTTCGCAGATCTTTCTCACCTAAAAAAATTTTTTTTTGCAGTAATTCTCTAATTCGGCGTATGTTGGATGGTACTTCTATATACGAGGCTATGTCAGCTGGAAGATCATTGGACACCAACTGCGAACATCTTTATCCAAAATGTAAGCTGGAGAAAAAAACCGTCGTCAAAATTATAACACAAATGTTGCCTTCTTAAAAAATATAAATTTGATTTTCAAAATTTCGTGTTTTTTGTTAGAATTTAAGTTTACGTATAAAATTTAGTGATAACCCAATTAACATTTGTAAATAGTTAATTTACCTTTTTCCACAATATGGCGTTTAAATGTCGCCATATTGAATTTTAATGTATGTCATACATGAAGCTATATTATTGGAGGGAACACTCCTAAGATAGACCTGATGTCACTTTCCAAATAACGCTGACTCACTAACGTGTACTGACCTCACTTTCTCGGAATTTTGTAATATCCATTAACGGAGTCAAATCATTCATGTATTCAGAACCACACAAATTTAAGAGGAAGCTACTATACAAATGAACAAAATTAGCTTAGTTTGAGCTTTTACGCATGAATTGCTCTTCTTTGTTTTGTGTAATCATTCAAAATATAATGTTTAACCTTATAAAGATAAAGCCAACGACAAATGGCTTCATAGAGATCACTGTGTATTTGTTTACTCCCATTATTGTGTCTGCGTGGGGTGAACCGTATACTAAATCTATGGGTGAACCTGAGATTAGAATGACAGCTGTCGGTTATTTTGTAGAAAGCGGTTTTTGGCGCCATCAAGAATGAAGATGGTCGTATTTTTTCTTGATTATTGAATTTAGTGTAAATTATGAGTAAAATTAGTTAATTTAGATGAGAATTAGTTTAATTTTGTTCAGTGAAAGTGCACAAATGAAATGGTCATGAAGAAATTAGTGTCTCGTGAATTTCCTCGGTGCCGCCAAATCTCATAGACAAGCTTGAGTAACGAAGCCACCGCTTTACTCAAGACCTTGACATGACTTTGTAAATAGTGACTAATGACTAAAATATAGACTTAATTAATACCGAAGACATGGCAGAATGGCCTAAACGTCGCCGTAGCCGGTCCCAGAAAGGGGCAAATTAACTACTTACTTTTGTAGAAAGCTAGTTCCAAAAATATCATAAAAGATTATATATCTACGACTTTTTATCAAACACCTGCACAACGACAACCAGTTCTTCGGCTACAAATCCATACGGAACGCAGCCGAAAGCGAACAAATGTATTAAATTTTTATCAAACACAAGAAAACGAACGAAGGGTGCTTTGGCTTTCTTTTCCTGGTTTGTACTCGGTATTAAACGAGCATCTAATGTGTGTATTATCCCCTTTACGTAAACGGATTCTATATAAAATATTTAGAAAATGAAAGACAAAAGCATATTGAAATATTTATTGATATTTGATTACCTGATATTGTCAAATTCAATTCATTTAAAAGATTAAACTGTGAACAGCTTTCGCTACGGACTGTACAATTATTGTCTATAGGTAAACAAATGTTCAAAACTAAAACAATTAAACACTTCATTGCATAATGCATCCAAAATGAACATGGCAAGACATATATGCTCTTAAATATACAAATTTAAAAGAAATGCATCAACACGGCAACATTTTTAAACAATATTGAGGTTTCACTTAAACATAAAAAGAAAATTTCACTAAAATACTCTAAATTTACCATAACACAAAGATTTTAACGAAAAAAAATATTATTAGACGTACTCTAAACAATTTTATAAATTATTAGGTTAAACTCATAGTAGGAAAAGCCACATTGTTGGCAAGAAGTTAATTGTTAGTAAAACCCTGTACGTTTACAATATCCGCAAACATTTTAAAAGTAGTTTTAAACGAAAAAATCACGCGAAGAAAAAAATGTTTACGCAGTTTTACAATTACTCGGCAAATAACGAAGCCAATTTTGATAGCTCTTTTTTGGGAAGATGAGACAAGATTCCAAGTGGTCCCTAAAATGTTTATCAAGATCCAACTATTATTTTGTAAGTTATGTACCTAAGTAAGTATCTTCACGCCCATATCCCCGAAGAGGTAGGCAGAGGTAGAAAAACTAGGGCACCCATGACTAGGTGATTGGTGGCAAGCCTATCGCCAACTGGGCACATATACAATCCCGAGCAACATTTTTTTATTAGAAAATTGGTAAAACCTAATTTTCTTTTTGTTGCCCGACCCGGGACCTCATGCAGTCAAGTTTCAACAACTGAACCGCTAGAACAGACGCAACAGTTATGTATCTAATAACCTATAATCCTCAACCGTGCGATTCCGGAGACATTTTTACCTAGTAAAACACATTAAGGAACCCATTACTAACGGCGTTAGTTCCAAACATATGCTATTTAGGTACCTTCAATAAAAGAGCATACTGATTAAAATGTTGACCACGCACCTGTGATACTCCTGACTTTGCGAATGTCCGTGAATCAGGTGGCCCACTTGCCCTTTTGCCTCCTCTCATGTAAAGAACAAAATTCATGTGCCTTAAAAACTTCATTTTCATTTGCATTTAAAACTCTTTTGTAAATTGCAGTAAACTAAAAATTAAACCCTTTAGTTGCTAACTTACGTTTTGATTAAAATATACATTTGGACGATCAAGTAAGAAATAGGGATAGAAATGCCAATGTTTGGGTGAAATTTTGCTACTGAGCGACTTTGCTACTTACTATCTTTCTCTTGACAATTTTACTATTGTAATATAAGATTCCTCTGGTATAAATTTAGGTGGAACATATAGCAACTATTAAGCGTAAAACAATTTAGGGTAACGCTATCTCCTTTCAACGCACTGCAATGAAAGAGAGAAAAAGATAAAGCGCTGTCTAAAAAAACTCGACGCGACATTTCATTATACGTTTATTCTGTGCTTAAAATCCGAACAGGTTGTTATGTCCAGACTAATTTGACATCCCTAAAATATTCTATCTCTTTTGTTTTTATTTCATTGGAAAAGGACAGCTTAGACATAAAATCAGTTTTGACAATGTGTCAGAATCGGCATCAATAAGGAAGATAATAAATTCAGTTAAACATACGACGATATCTTTATCAATCTGAAGCCGACCCAGGTCAATATTGGAACAAAGTAATAAATTACAAGTGACACCTAAAACAAAATGTTTCTACATTAATAAAAAATTAAAATTGGAACAGAGGATTCGGTTCTATGCATTATTTTACTATTGATATTATATAACAGTGTAGTAGTGGCTTAACCTACTATAAGTTTTTAAAAATAAAAGTTACGCGTGATATCTTTAGACGAAATAGTTCATAAGACAAGGGCGCTTTAGGTACTAGTGACGGAATATATACTACATTTCATTTTGTGACTCGATCAAGCAAAAATGCGAAACTATTAAACTAGAATTAAGGCTTACTGTACAGCCATAGTTAATTACATAATTGAATAAATATTTACGCCATTCTTAGACGCGCTATGCAAATGGGTTTGCTCTGTAACTAAAGACATGAAAGAGAAGGAAGATCTTTAATTTTCTTGGTCTGTTTACACAAGCTTTCAGGAAAATAATTCTAAGCTTGTGTGTGACATCAGAAAGCTCTTCTCCTTTGCCTACCAACATTTTATAACACCAACTTTTCTTATCAAACAGGTAAGTCTAGGTTACTACACTGAGAATATAGAACAGATATACACTGAGAATGTGGGATCTGGAATCTGGGGGACCTTAGTTTGAGATTTCATGACTAAACATTCTGCCAAATATCATCGCTCAGGTAGTATCCGAAGATGGCGTCAAGAGTTTTAAAAATCAGCGTGTTTATATAAAGAATGAGGAAAGGAGAATGTTAGGCAGATCTAGAAAATCGTGATTTTTGATACTAGATACTCTCTGCCTACCTTTTATGTAGGATACTTATACCTACTAGGGATTGCCTTTTATTCTGCGGCAATTTATTAATTTTAGTGGCAATGTTATGGCTCATTTTTGAGCTAAGTCCTTAAACTATTTCTTCTTAGTCCTTAGCAAATTGATATAAGTTTTTACCTTGTGTTGCAATTGATATTAAACTCAAGCACGTCTAGTTTAGCACAATATTTTAAATGCAGCAAGGGTCGCTTTACATTACGTGTCGTAAATGCAAGTTGGCTTAACAAAACTGGGCAACGGAAAAGTTCCCATTCTGTGCACTTGGTCTAGACATAAAACATCTGTTTAATCTTAGCTATGTTGTAAAATTGTGCAGCTTTCTGCATCAACTGTCCTCTTATGTAATTTTAGGAATACTAAGACGACAGTGTATATGAAAGTGTCGCCCTCGTTCTAACTATAGGTACTATCCACTATTCAGCGCCGTATAGGAGTGTGCTTAGGAAGCAAGTTTAAGTAGGCAGTAATATTGCAATCAAGAAGTTTTTGCATGAAACATTTGAATGTTAACTAAGCCCTCCCCAGGAAATGGGTTAATGTTTGTTAAAGTTGTTGGGTTTTCATGGCGAACGAAAAAGCGAAAATTGGTAACACCTAATAATTTTACGGAATACTCGGTATTTTTATACGAAATGTGGCTACTCTCAGTTAAGCTACGTATGTAAATCGCAAACAATTTCTAGCAATACGCAGTTCACCTAATTTTCAATGCATAACAAGATAATAAACGATGAGTATACAAATATAAAATTCTTAATGAAAATTCTACAAATATAATAAATTCTTCAATACTTTTCACCGGAAACAATTCTTCACGCAGTATCGCTTTGGGATCACTGGGTGATCAACATTGCTTATTTTTAAGTTATCGAAAGTGCACTTCATGGCTGTGAAGCTAGATTTTAGATCTAGATTGACCCGAATCGTGGATGACCGAATTCGGCCTTGATCTTGCAGAATAGCGAGACCAAGACTTATCTAGATAGACCTTCAAACATGGCCGGGTCTTGAAATTTCGGTTACGAAATCGTAACACCAAATTAATTTACAAATAATTGAGCGAAAAAAGACGAAAACTTTAGGAGGTTTTTCGTTTTAAGACAAGTCACAATTCGATGAAGACATTTGAGGGCCGCTTGGACGAGCCTGGATTAAATTAAAAAAATATATATGTGGGTGTCGTGGGACACCAGGTAGGAACGAAGTTCCTTCGGCTAATGTAGAATCGACTATACTATGCATTGGCGGGATGGAATGAGGGAGAAAGAGAAAGGTATTATACACTACTCGCTTGTGTATACAACTGTCGCGCCTGCGCACGTCTCATTTAACGGTTTTATTCCACCCACTTTTTCTTACGGTTTTTACTATCAATTTTTTTTTCAGTTCGGTCGCGCAGCAATATCCCTATCTCATACAAGCCTGAAGTAAGGAACTTCGTTCCAATAATGAGTTGATAGTCTATCAAGCAATGAAGTGATTTAACCCTCGTTATAAGCTAACTCAGAGTTAAATATTTAATTCAGAAATGTCCAAGTAGCCCTAACAGTGAAAATATTGGCCTAAAACGTCACAGGCCTGCAAACAATCTAGAAACGAAAAGGCCTACCTCCGGCCTCCCTCGTCCGCCCACTACCCTTAAAAAGTGGCAAGTTCAAGTCCTTTCTAGACTTAGAACGAAAACTGTGATATTATGTATTTATTATCTACATTGCAAAATACTGTTACCGCTAACAGTGTATAAATATTAAAAAGTTATGTACTATCTATGCAGTCAAATACTCTGAATTCTAAGCTCGATACCCATTCCTAAAAATCTTATAAAATGGTAGATTTGGCGTTTCAATCACTGGCAGAGCATGTTCAGGAATGAGTTTGCGTAGGCCATCGGTTTGACGTCCGGATGTGACTGAAAAAAAATACAACAATTCAAATATTTTTTTTAAAAACAATCGCCTCTGTGGTCCGTTAGCACTTACCTAATACCGGGCAATGTTTTATCAGAAAATTTAATAAGTTACCCGACCGGGAATCGAATCCGCGACTCAATACCAGACCACTAGGTAGCATAGTAGTTATATATTATATATGTTACTTATCACATACAGTATAAAACAAAGTCTCCTTCTGTTGTCTGTCCCTATGTATACTTAGATTTCTAAAACTACGTAACAGCATTTGATGCAGGTTTTTTTAAAGGTAAAATTAATCAAAAGGAAGGTGTGTAATAACAGAAGTTTGTCTGCTTGTAGGAAGCTGGGATGGGCTGCTAGTTACTAATAAATAAAGAAATCTTCCACGAACCTTTAGGTGAAAACACTGGCAAAGAAGCCTTTTTATGTACTAACATTATACATGCAAGAGTGTGTATATTGACATGCACATTTAGTACTCATATTAAAAATGACAGAACTGATTTACATTAATTTTAGCTCCAAGATTATCAGAAATTGAAAGAAATATATCTAATTAATTTTTATCCAGACAGGTATCTCAAATGATTCAGCGAGAAACATAACTTTAAATAAGCGAGCTAAGCCGCGGACATCAACTAGTTGCTGATATTATAAATGCAAAAGTTTGTATGTTTGTTACTCCTTCACGCAAAAACTGCTGTACCGATTTTCATGAAATTTGGCACACACATAAAAGGTAACTTGGATTAACACATGGGATAGTTTTTAACCAGAAGAAATGTACCTGTGAGACCACTAACCATGCGGGCAACAGCTAGTATAAATATAAAACCACTTACCACTGCTTCGTATGTAGTGTATTTTGGTTTTAAATCTTTCCCATTCATTGTTATGAATGCACCTAAGTTGCCCATGGTATCACTGAAATTAAAAAAAAAGTAAACATCTTCATCCATAACATATTTTATATCCAGAGAAAAGTAGGCAGAGGTGCAACTAAGTTACCAACGATTGCCGAAGGCACTACTTAGTCCCACAATGTGATGGGTGGCAGACCGGGGCATACCGTGCCTTTATAATTTACATATATGCATTAAGTCATCGACCGACCGGAAGGCTCGAATTCTATTTCCGACGAGAGCGAATGTTTGTGTGTCTAACATCTAGCTGTTTGTATTTCTGGGTTTAAGTGTTTATTAAATATATTTCCGTATACATTTTTTTCAGTATTTCTATGTATTCGTATCGTTGAAAAACCCCCTTTACTTTGCTGACATAGGGGTAAGCTTTTTTGTTTTTTTTTTCGGGATACTCGTTATCTGTTTTGACCCATTCTAAAGTCATTGTAGTTAGATATTCTTTCAAGAAAGATACAGGAAAATACTAAAAAGAAATTACCAATAGTTGGGCGCCGAGAAGACGGTAATACATTTCCCGTCGTGGGCCTCCTCGTATCCTTCGACCTTGACCTCGTGGCTGCGGATGATGTAGTCGAGGTGGTTGCGGCGCAGGAAGTTGGCGGTGACGTCGGGCCCGAACTGGCAGCCCACCCCGCGCTTGGACGGCGCGCGCCCCTCCATCGGCTGCGGGTCCGACCACAGCAGCTCGCACATTATGCCTGCCGACAGACAATCATCGACTCTACAGTGCCACCAGTCAATGCCAATTGGAGAAAATAAATTTGCCGATTCAAGGTAGACAAACATTTTCTTTCTAATATCGTTATTCTAATTCTTAGCCTCATAGGTTACAAAATCTACAAACAAATAAAATCAGTGTCTGTTTCCAATAACAAGGAATGTAGGTATATATGGCACGTTTTCAAAAACATTTCCTTTTTACAAGTCTTGTCTGTCTTTTTGTTATTTTTATGTAACAAGATAGAAAAAAAAAGAAAAAAATACCAATTTTGAAAACTACTTTCGGCGTCTTTCGGTTTTAGTTTCTTTGAAAACCCTAAAAAAAAAGTTTACCTTCTTCTGGAGGCTGTCTATTCCGTTCCACTTTCCTAATATCATCTAGAGTGACGTCATCTTTAGAGAACAGTCCCCCATGCATCACCAACACTCTTCCATTAATACAGTGGGCTAGAGGGAGCCAGTTGTACACTTCCGTGAACAGGTCGGCCATTTGTCCCGTATACTTTGATGTCACTTCTCCCCGGAATCCGTACATTCTATTCATGTCTAAGGTTTCGTGATTTCCTAAAATAAACATTTAAATAAATAGTTATTATTACAGTGTATTCCACGCCTTTGTGGTCTAGCGGTTCAGTTGTTGGACTTGACTGCATGAGATCCCGCGTTCGAATCCCGGGTCGGGCAACAAATTGGGTTTTTTCAATTTTCTCATAAAATAATATGTTGCTTGGGATAGGATATGTGCTCGGTTGGCGATAGGCTTGCCACCTATCACATTGTTGAACTTGGTATCTTCGGCTAGTCGTGGGTGCCCTGGTTGTGCCTCTGCCAACCTCTTCGGGGATATAGGCGTGAAGATACTGTATTCCAAGATTGAACTTCTGGCTCCATGTGTATGAAAGGTCAAAGGAAGAACTAAGAATTAGGTTAAGGATGTAACAGACGAATCGAGTAATAATTGTAAAAAAAAAACGGGTTGCACTCCGGGAGTGCCCGCAGAAGTGAAAACTTGATTATTAACGTTGTGCATTTTTTATATTTTGGAATGTTTAGGGCATAATTTTGTACGAATTGCTTTAATTGTCAGTATGAAAGTACTATCATTTATGTTGAAAATACAATATTCATTTATTGCCCTATCGTACACAAACATGAAAACACGAACATTCGCGCAAGCGTTCTGCGCCGACTTATTTCGCCAGGTATCTTTCGAACGTGCGAACTTTCAAGGTCACGTTCGCGACGTACGTTCGATAATTGATAGAAGAAGGCGTTACTTTGCGGAAATCCATACTTAAATCTAAATAAAATTACTTTATTTGCAATTTTCCGACAAAAAATGTATACGTATTATGGCGTAACAAAATAGGCTAAATAGTGCAACAACAATACACACACTACTAAGAACTCAACGTACGTTTTGCTTCATCAAGCATCATCCGGAGAATTCGACTGCACTCCACGATGGTCGAGCAGATACTGGCGCGCGCGCATGCGTCTCGCTCTATTTATAGGGTTTGGCGAGTGGCGTGTTGGTGTGCTTTAGTAAGTACGCGTGATGTGGGTAGCACCGTTGTTATTAACCATGTGTAGCAGGATTGAATTAGTCAAATTAGTTCGTTTAACAGTGTAATTGAGTCTTCGTTATTACATTTCATAATTTCTAATTGTTCTAGTATATTTTATTACAATTACATTCAATTTTAATCCTTTATTACAAGCTTCGGTTACGAAGCGACACAGACGTTGAGTTGCAGTCCAGTTCAACAACTGAACCGCTAGACCACAGAGGCGACTACTACTACTTAACTACTTACTTACTTAATAGTATAAATTTAAGAACTAATCCTACTAATATTATAAATGCGACAGTTTGTCTGTTTATTTGTATATTACTCCTTCACACAAAATCTGCTAACCCGATTTTCATGAAATTTGGTACACACATATAGGGTAGCTTGGATTAACACATAGGATAGTTTTTATCCCAAAACAATATTCTCGTGGGACCACGCGGCCAACAGCTAGTGTATAATAATAATAATTTAATCACCTTTATCTAAACACAAACTTACCTCTAGACATATAAAAGTGGTCTGGATATAATAATTTAAAACTGAAAAGTGTGAAAATGCACTCTACACTGAAAGATCCTCGGTCAACAAAGTCTCCATTAAATAGATATGGGTTTGTATGTGAAGGCAGTCCATTTAATTTGAATATGTTCATAAGGTCATAGAACTGCCCGTGTATGTCCCCACATACTGTGAATTTCTGGTCGTCTGGTACTTTTATGTCAACCAATGACGGTTGTTTTTGAAGATATGCTTTTACATCTATTAATATCTGAAAATAATAGTAAAACGATAAAATGTTACTGTTACTTGAAAAATTGTAAAGTGGCGTTTACTTTTGCTTATGTCGATTGATAAGCAAAATTTGTCTCATAGCTGAGATATCTGACAAACTATTCTTGTAACATAGAATTTTGTAAATAAAGAATTAACGGCTATGAATACAAAAAGGTCAATTAGACAATAATAATACTTAGAAGCCATAATTAATGTATGTATATTTTAGTAGAACTTGCCTATACACAATGCTTTATCACCATAAGATTATAAACATTGTCAGTTTATAGTTTGTATCGCGAGATTACAAACTGTTGAAATATTGTAACATGTTCCAAACCACTTATCTTTTAATATATTTTTTTCAATGTTCACAATTTGTCCATAACAAACAAACAAATTGTAAATAAAACGACAAACTTCACACAATTTCTCTTCTTTAATTACTTGTTGAAATAATTTTGTTTAAATGTCTATTTATGTAACATTTTATTACAAGTAACAAGAGTATTACTTTACTTTACAAGCAAATACATACAACTTATACATACAAAAACATTGTATGTATAAGTTTACCAACTATTATTATTAACTATTTATTTTGCACAACAGATATTACAAAATATACTTAAAAGTAAATAAAACAAAGTACAAAAGGTGTCAGAAATGTTCGGAAGCCATATTCATAAAACAACAAGGAAGTACAAAAGGCGAGCTTATCTCTAATTAAATAAATTTCTTCCAGCCAACCCACGTAAGGTAAACATTAATAAAAGTAGACTTGGTGTATGGATAAATAAACTAAATATATACCATTTATAAATATAAACTTACACACTTAACATAAAAAAATAGTATCAATATCAGGCTAAGATGGAGGCAGTGCACTAAATGTTTGAGGACAGTTTACAATTTGCCATTAACAAAAATTGATTTCAATAATACTTTAAATCATATATATATATGGTTTGCTCCAGTTCACAATTTTTTAACAGAACCATCCTTCTCACAAGATAAATTATAAAAACGGTGTTTATAATCTTATAGTAAATTATGAACTTGAAATCTATACTTAACAATTATGACTATAAGTATAGCATAGTTAATCTTTTGTCAAGTAGTTAGTACGTAAAATTGTTTATCATCACTCAACAGAGTTCAGAATAAACGTCACTAATAACATTTTATTTACATACCTTATAGGCATATTTCTTGTGTAATTTCTTTTGTTGTTTGTAGTACTCCATTAGTTCCGTTATAAAATTCAATGTAACTTTTCCATCTTCTAAACTTGGACCCTCATATTCATCTTCAATTGCTGAAATTAGAGATAATTGATTGCTGAAATGAGATTTTGTTACTTCCCAACTAAACATATTATAGATTAGGTAGCACATGCAATATCCGAGTTGCAGTAACCTAATTTGTTTTTCCTTATATTACAGCACAGACATGACCAATTATTTTTTTTAACAATAAAATTAACTAAGATATTTATGTTGGTGCAATATCCTTAAATTGGCAAAAACGAGACAAATATTTGTACTTTTAATATTTATTACTTTAAGGATAAAACTTAATTTACCAAAATTTTATCTATGCATCTAAACGTGACTTCAAAATGTTACTCCTAAATAATAATTACATACATACTCATACATTACAGCATAGCTAATGAGAAAACAGAACAAATTAGCAAATCAGGTAACATACTCATAGCGTCTAAGTTAATGGAGTCCGCTATATTTACTTCCTTTTTATCCACCGATATAGCTTTTTCAAATGCTATTTTCTTGACTATTTTATTGCATTCATTGTACTTCATTTTTGCATCTTGATCATTTGGCCTTACTTTGGTTACCTATAAATTAGTAAAACAAAAACATTATTTACTGGCAACTCTCGACCTTCAAGCCATATACCTAAATGCTTGCCAGTCAGAATATTTTACCATTTCTACTTCCAAATATTCAACAAATAATACATATAAATGGATTGTAATTATTGTCTGGTGCAAAAGAGCAAAAGCAAAGTTTCTCTTGATTTGTTGTTTTCTATGAAAAATATTTTGTTGGGGAAATTAGTTGTCAGAAAATTTAGTTGTTTATTCTTAAATAAGTTAGCTTACAGTTAATTAATTAATTCATTGAAATTTACCAGAACTTTTGGCATTTTTGATTAGGTTGGTAAAACATACGAGTCGATTAATTTATACCTTTTTATAAAACATATTTTTTTCTTCAAATTACACAATGTAAAAAGGCAATAAATAAACAAGCCTAAGGTTAAAAGATTAATAACATAAGTATATCCAACTGCATTTTTAGGCAGTTATACAAAATGTTTAATCACTTAAAATAATGCCTTAGTAATAAAGGTAAAAACAAGTAAAATCATAGATCACATTTAGTGTTTTTTTTTTTGAAAATAATAAGGAAAACATTATTTAAGTATCAGATAGTTACTATCTGTTACTTTATCTATATGTTAGTTTATTATGAAGTTTTATTTATTAGTCATAATAACACTTTATTATACTGTATATAATACATACATACATATGTATGTATGTATAATAACACTATGTAATTTAGCACATGTATGTTATAAAGAGGCTATAATTATATAACAGTGTAAACATATTGAAATATTCATGAGATCAAAGCTATTGAATATGCAAATAGATAAAATTTTAACAATTTCATTGTTCTTGAATTCAGCTTGCTAGATATCTGATATTCTAAATGTTTAAAAACTTCATTGTTATTATATTTTAACACTGTACCATAAACTGAAAATGAATTTGAGGTTTATTTTTATGCAGAATCATAAGGACTGGATTTCCAATCAGTGTAGCTTACAACAGTCATCATACCTAGGGTAAACTGTCCTTGTACCGGTCTATACCTTGTATCCGCCTTTTACACTTTTTTCATCATTTTTTTTTTCATCATAACTAAAACCACAGTTATTCTAAAAAGTTATTTTGTATAAGTAATTATACCTTATAACATCTAGGACAAGTTTATGTAATTTGGCCGCAATCGAACTTCTCTATATCTCTTAGTGACAAATTGTTTGTAGTTGTGTGCGAATAACTTAAATTTAGCAGTATTTTATGCTCAGATTCAGATGTGTCAAAATTAATGTTAGTGTATTTTTTTTATAAAATATTTGCTGGCCGGGGATAGGAATAGTATATTGCCAAAAAACCTAATTTCGGTCAGGTGGTTGTAACTTGGGAGAAACATGATTGCAGTTGATTCCAAATTCCGGCCACTTTATGTTGACATTTAATATCTGTGGCTGATAAAAGATATAACTCATTCCTTATTTTGACCATGGTGATCTATGATAAAAGAAGGTGAAGTCTCTGAATTATTCGAAATGTCCAATAAAATAATGAAGGTTTTAATGATCTCATTACAAATTAAACTACCTACCTTATTAGCTAACAAAACCATATTAATTTGTTAACTTTCAATTTAATATTTTTTTTTCCAATTTGTCCAATTCTTTTGCATTTACTTAAATGACACTAAATGTTATTTTTATTAGGTACAAAACATACTTAAACCATGCCAAATTGACATTAAAAGATAAAGAAAAATGACAAGAACAATCAAAACAAGGAAAATAAAAGACAAATTAAATACACTACAAGTAAAATTAAGGACACAATGTATTCCTTTAAGCATGAAACTATGATTATAGTGTATAGTGAAGAAGTAAATAAAGTTGACTGTTACATATTGTAATCTGATATTGAAACATTATTTTCTATAGGTTAAAAAAAAGAATGTTTTTATAGTTTGCCCAGCTGAGTGTTTCATTTAGGTAGTTACTTGCTTGGCACACTATTATCTAAACATATGCCGATATTTGGTAAAATAAAGAACGACATTACGATTTGTCCGGCCGATATAAAGATAATTGTCAAATTTGTGAATAAAAATTAATAGAAAATAAAATATCAACGAATCATATAAACAAATTTAAAATATAGAACACTAAATCAATGCAGAACCCAAAAAATATACAAATCTATATTAAAATCAAAACATATTAAAAATAAACGGATTTTTTAGCAGTTTTACCCTATATCCAATTTTTTGTCACACTAAGTTGTAAAAATAGAGATAATAACATATTAAAAAAAAGAGTGTGTGTACTCATGTAGGCACGTAAGAAGTTATACTTCTTTGGCATAACAATCCAAAAATACCAAATAAAAAGGTTCGCAACTAACTTCAGGGTCTTGCTTTTTTCTGTCAGTAGCAACTAACTTCAGACTGTCACATTTATCTGTCGGATTGTGCACACATCGTGAAAATTCACTCTCATCATTTTTTCCAATCGCGCCAAAAGAAGTCCTACCTCAATAAAGTAGCAATGTATACAAAATAGTACAAAAATACAGTAGTACAAAACATTTGTTGACTTTTGCATTTATAATTAGATGAAACAAAAATACAAAGTATGATCAATTAATAAATTATATTGTATTACAAGTTTGTATCAAACTTGCAAATTATGTTTGTTTGTCTAGGTGGAACCTTATCAGTTAAATTCAATCCACTTCTGTTTATTGACTTGAATTCTTGCAAACATGAGTATTGTCATCAGATTTACACTTGCATGAAAAAGTCTGTTAATCGGTAAACAGAAGTGGATCAGAGTTATTGGAATAAGCCTCACATCAGAATAGACTTACAACTATTACAGGTGTTAATATGTTGTCTTTTGTTGTCTATATTATCTGTTCAAAACACACTTTCAGATTATATTAATTTATAATATAAGGCCTCATTTAAATATAATTCAGTCACTAATTGTAATTGCATATTATATGATTACTATATTATTTGTCTAGTTTGTGGTTATCCAAGGGTTCAGATAAGGTTTAGAAAACATTGAAACTGTGGCAGTAACATAGTTTATGTAGAAGTAAACTATGAATGTTCTAAACAGTGAAATTTGTGAATTTCAACATGTAATCAGCTGTTCAAACATAGATAACTAAAATGTACAGAGTGAAAGTTTACAGGTGACAATTGTAAAACATAATATCAAATCTGTTATAGGAACTGGCACTTACAAAATAACACATTATTTTGTAATACCTGGTAAATACTTACATATTCAAAATCCTTAAGGGCTAGTTTGTACTTTCCTAAAGACATATATGCCGCCGCCCGTCTATAATAAGCCTTAGTGTAAGACTTATCTAATTCTATGGCTTTTGATGCATCATTTAACGCATAGCCAAAATTTTCCAATCTTAAATTAGATATACTCCTATTTGCATAAAATACCGCATTGTTAGGATTCTTATTTATTGCTTTAGTATACAGTTCTATTGCTTCAATGTAATGTTTGTCTGAAAGAGGTTAGGAAATATTAAATTGTATTTAATGGTAAAATCTGAATGTTCTCATTATTAACACTAGTCCAGATAATAGTTTTCACAGAATAAATGACATTAAATTAAATAACAGAAGTACATACTTTTGAAAAATTCATTTGCTTCACTTTTTAATTTCTCGGCTGCTTCTATATCTTCTTGAGACACTGGGCCTGTTAGCTCTTCATTGTTTGCCATTATGATATCTTAGAATTCTTGTAAAAAATAAAATATTTAACTCGTAATTGCGAACTTATTCATAAAGATAAAACGTTTCTTCTACATCAAATACATGCTATCCGCAAATTACAAAAATGAATTGAAAGATGAATGAACGATTTTGTCAATGAGTAATGACTGATGTAATCAATGTTGCCAGTTAATCCTCTAAATTGTAATTTTGCTATAAAAAAAACAGAAAGCGTGTCATGACATTTTGTGACACTTACCTACCAAAGAGTAGGTACTATAAAACGAGCAGAAAAATTACAGAGTGTTCACTGTTATTTGTTATTGAGGATTTCACTGTATCTACCACTATTTTTTGTGCTGGTTTCAAGTACCACTCTTAATAATTGTCCTGGGGGGTTGATTATTAATCTCAGTTGTCAACTCAAACTGTAAAAGTGTACATCAAATGACATCATTTGTGTTTTCTATCTCTATTGTATTTCTGTTGGTCACTGGAGATAGCAAATACAAAACACGTCATTTGACAGCGATTTCGATGTACACTCATCTATTTTGAGTTGGTAACTGAGTTACATAATCACCCCCCTGGAAATTTTTTGAGAGCGTCTCTACTTTGTCACCTACCCTGGTACTGATTAACAAAAATGTGTCCATGTGATGCGGCCCGGCCCGCATCAGAGTGCTTTGCAATGCGATACGCCCCGGCCCGACACGCTTCGCCCCGTCAACAGTGATAATTGAGGCTTTCCTGACTTCTACAGGGAGCGAGTTAAAAAGATTTACTGATAACGAGGTAAAAGATTGGATAATAGTATTACGAGAGGGTATTTGAAGAGAAAGGTTATCAGTAGATCTAAAAAAAATTAACTTACTATTTGTTACCGCTGTATTATTGCTTTTTTCCCTGTTAATATTATCCTTCCGATATCCTTACGTTCGACTGCGAAGAGAAGATATGAACGCCTGAAAAAAGTGAAGCGCAAAGCACGAATGTAAGGGACCGCTATTTTTAATTGGCACTTGTGTTGTTGGATATCCGCGCGCGCGCACGCAAGTCGCGACCTTAATCAGTGAAATTTAAATTAAACCTATCCGCCGTGTGCTAGAAGAGAGACAGGTCAGTCAAATTCCCTTATTACCGCCTTATTCCCGCATCGAACCTTCACCTGTTGAAGTATGGTCCACCGCGAGTCTGTCTGACACAGACTTTTATCATCTTAATTCGCATACCACTGTTCAATGGTGCATTTCCTTTACGTACCACATTTGTGGTCCTTCGAGACGGATTTCTTTATGCATCACTATTGCAAAATTTAAATCTTTCCTTTAATTAAATACGTGAGGGCATGTGGGTTAAAGAGAATACAGTACCTACAACAATAAGAGAAGAATACTTTAGATTTGTGGGGTCATTCTCTAAAAATGGTTGCTTCAGTAATAAATGTAGTTGCTCCTTACCTAGCTGTAATATTCAATTGTTGTGTTTCAAATGGCG
>NJDC01000102.1:245310-292828 GCA_002245475.1 Calephelis virginiensis
GATTTATAAGAAAAAAGACAAGCCCGCTGAGTTTCTTTCGCCGGATCTTCTCAGTGAGTGGCCGCGTTCCGATCCGGTGGTAGTTTTTAGAATTACATAGACGCGTTACTTCTGTATATGGATCTACGTAATAAAAGCTATTTTGAATTTGAATTTGAATTTTGAAAAATAGGATTAATCATATTTCGACTAAATTCATCGCAACCGACTGCATTAGAAGAGATGGACAACATGTTGGTTCCTTTTAACATTATCTTCAGAAAAAATATTAAATAAGAAGACTTCAAAATTAGGTCGCGGGGGGAACTTGCTTTTAGTGTACGTGACTTGGTAACAGACTGAAATGTAGTAGATGGAGGATAAAAAAAATGAAATCATCAATATCAGTACAAATAGTTCAGATATATATGCCGATTTACCAACTCCTAATTTTTTCAAGAACTTCCCGACTTTGGTCATTATTCTCGACAGATTTATGGATGACCGCCTCATTGGTCGAGTGACTAGCGTACATGCCTAGCTAAATCGTCCAACCGCGAGGCTCGGGTTCGATTCCCGACGGGGGCAAACATTTCTGTGAAGAACATTTAGATGTCTGCATTTCCGGGTCTGGGTGTCTATAATTTTTTAAGTCTATCTGGGTGTTTATGGGCGTTGACTAATACCCATAACACAAGCATATAATTTGCTTACTTTGGAGTTAGATTCAATTTATGTGACTTGTCCAGGGATATTTATTATTTACTTATTAATTTTATTATTACTATTATTATCTTTGATCATTATTATTGTCATCTATACATATAATGTGACTATTAGATAAGATGATGGAATCAAGTAACTGCACAAATGAGTCAAAATAAGTAATTTACAAACAACTTAGGGCTGTAAAAACACTTGATATTCAATGTATGCTCTTAATAATTATGCAATAGTGTTAGCTTAATAAAAATAAAAAAAATGTGGTTGGTAGGAACGAAGTTCCTTCGGCTAATGTAGAATCGACACAATTCATGAGCATATACTATGCATTGACGGGGCGGAGTAAAAGAGAAAGGTATTATACAGTACTTGCTTATGTATACGACTTTCGCGCCTGCGCAAGTCTCATTTAACTGTTTTAGTCCACCTACTTTTTCTAACGGTTTTTACTATCACATTTTTTCAGTTCGGTCGCGCAGCAACTGTCGCGCCTGCGAACGTCTCATTTTACGTTTTTATTACACACACTTTTTGTTACGGTTTTTACTATCACATTTTTTTCAGTTCGGCCGCGCAGCAAAATTACTATCTCCTTCTAGCCTGCCGTAAGTCTGGGATTCGCCCGAGACGGACAACTCTTTGTTTTTCAATTTTAGTATGAAAAACATCGTTGCCGCAGATTAAGTAAGTGCCCGATTGGCAATATAGGTTTGCTATCTACCTCTGTTTATCTTTACGGGTATACAGGCGTGAAGATACTTTATATACGTAAATACATACGTAATTTCTTAGCCAATGGCCGGAATACAGAACCTTTACAGATTCGTCATGTCTGTCTGTCTATCTGTCCATATGTCACAGTCATTTTTTTCCGAAACTATAAGACTTATGCTGTTGAAACTAGGTAAATAGATGTTTTCTATGAATTGCATAAAGATTTCCTGGAAAAAATTTGAAAAATATCGATAAATTTTGGGGGTTCTTCATACTTAGAACTAAAAGCCAAAAAAAATTGATTCATCAAATCCATAAGTATTGGGTATCCATGGATATTCCAAAACGATATTGAGGTTTCTACTTTAATTTTTTTGCTAAATATTCAATAGATAAAATGCCTATTTCTTATTTGATAGATACTTCATCAACGTTCTCTAAAATTTATAAGCAACGTGGACCTATAAACCAACTAAGGTCCATGGTTAAGATAATTGTGTAATTATTAGTCGAAGGCTGTTCTGGTTGTTTGGTTGGGCTAAATTGAAATTCATTAGACAAACATACGAATTTGTACGTTTACCGTTCTTCCCCGTGTTGGTCCGCGCTCCTTTGCAGAATAGACCATCTGCCTTCCTGCCAGGCAGCTCGTAAAAGGCGAGCATCGGCTTACCGTCACTAACGCCGTGATACCTGACTAGGTAGTAGAGTTTCGCAGCAACTCACCAAGATTGGTACCACCGCCTTACCTATTTCTGCCGCCATAACGTCATTACGTGTTCCGGTTTGGAGGGTAAGGTAGCCGTTAAACTTACGTTTTCTCGAGGCCTAACATCCCGGCCTCAGGTTGGCAACGCACTATTACCACCTTTGATGTCCACAAGCGGCGTGAATTTCTTACCATCAGGAAATCCGTCAGCTTGTTTGCCTTCCATTATCATAAAAAAACAGCCCTTAAAAGAATGTTGCAATTTCACTATAAATTTAAACAATTGTCTATTAAAAATATGTTTTAATTTATTAAATTTATCTTATTTGCTAGGTCATTTACACATTTTTTATAAAAAAAATCACTTCACACTGGCTTTGAACGCGCACCTACTTTTCGCATTTTGCTTGCGAAGTGTAACCTCCACGTTGAATTCCGACCAGAAGTATTTTCTTTTTTTTTTAGTAACTTATGATTTATTTTCGCAAAAGCGCTTAAATTAAAATATCTTACAGCATTAACACTTAATTTACAAATATTTGTATTATCACGCACACTAACATCATTATAATACTGTGTCTAATGATAACTGAGGAGCTGGGTTCTTCGCAATCTTCGTCTTGTTCGACGCTGATGAAGTATGGTTGGTGGAGTTCATCCCGGTTTGCCATATAGGTGTTGATCGCTGTTGCCCCCGCGGTCGTTAATGATCGGGTTCGACTGAGTTTCCATGCTCCAACTGTAATTAAATATTGTATTAAGTTACATTCTTGCACTTTTTTCGTCCTTAAGATGCCTACAAATTAACATTGCAATGTTACAACCAATTCTCCCGAAAGTGCCGTAGTGTAATAGTAAGGAAGTCCATCCCCTCTTGGGAGTTACTGAGATGCGTATGATGACGAGGAGATACTTTGTAACATGGCTAAACACCTGCATTATGTATAAAATCTCTCTGTAGAGGCGCGCGTGTAGAGTAGTCGACATTTTGGCTTGAAAATATCCTCGAGTGCATCAGATTAAAGTTTGTTTTGTTTGTTATATGCCAATAAGTGCATGTTTAAATTTTTAGCGATTTGAACGTGATGCACTAGAGTAGAAGGGTCAGAAACTTGAAGAAACAAGTCAGCCTTGTTCAATAGGAGACTTGCCTTACTGATATATTTCCGTCATTGGAGACATATTAGACATGTACACTGTAAATCCCGGATGTGCTCACGTATGGTAAAGTAACAGTTAGTGTTCTGGTTTTTTGATGTTTCTCACGTCTAATAACATTACCTTTTCATTTTTCACCATCTAATAGATGAAATCCAAAAGGGTACTTATTGGATTTCTTTAGATGATGCTGGAGTGCCTAAATAGTAATCATCCCGGACTCCCGTCCAATGTCATTATTATTACTGGTAAAATCAGTCAGAATTATGAGGGTAGGTATTTAAATGGCTCGACTAGATTAGTACCACCGTTAAATCAAATTAATAAATAGCTTACCAGCTCGCTGAGATGTACCAACATTTACGCAGCTGTATGCCAATGAGTAGGACACGTAATCAGTTTCCAGCACGTATAGCCACATTGTCACCATACCTGGATCTGGGTCTGTAATGGAAATGCGTACTGTTAAATAATTAATATGTAATGAAGAAAGTGTTGGTGTTAAAATGCTCCATTGGTTCGGTTGTGCAAAAAGAATGACAGATGAAAGATTGAGAAATCAGATATACAACGTCGATGTGGATGGTATATACCTGAAAAGACTAAAGTTGACATTTTACAACATAATCACTCGGGTATTATCTAAAGTTGGTGCCGAGACGAGAGTCACAGAAACAGACGTCATTGTTCAAAATAACTAATTCATTTGAAGGAAGCTAGGCAGGTATGGCTTGGCACTCAATACACTCTGCATTTACCGCAGGGGGATTGACATGAAGATATGTAGAAAAGGTGTGTCCAAAGTTTTAAAAATCATTATTTTTTACTCATAAAAGGCAATATTTGCCCTTATCCATAACTAATCAGGTTTAAATTTAAACCTGGTGTAGATCTCATATTAGAGTTATTTGAGTTCAAAAAGAAGAGGTCACGAAATTCCTGTGTTACATTCATGATGAAATACAAGTATTTAACTCAAGTACATCCTGTTGAGGAGTATGATGACGTATGACGTTTACCATTTGAACTGATACTAAAGACTTATGAATAATTTACGTTGGGAAATTATTTTCTAGTTCTCTACCATCGCTCAAGCTGGTGGTAGTAGTTTCTCCGATGAAGACATGTGTTTCAAAATGCCTATTGGTCTTAAAAATTCTGTTATTATAACTGAAACCGGTATCACAAGCATTTTATCAGTAATTGCTAAATAAGATGCTTAACTTACCATCAGTACCCCGGATCGGTAGATTGACCACGAGTTTAGCACTGCCATCAGTGGAGTTGACGGTGGCAGTTCCCTCGATAGAGTCGAGCTCACCATCAATGACCTGCCAGTTGAGAAGTGTGACGACGCCAGTGTTCTCGTCCAGCGAGTACCGCGCGCCTATACAGGTCGCTGATGGATCCTCGTGGATCTGAGGATACCGCTCGATCTGGTACCAGGTGCCTGTGTACTGGGGAAAGGTTAGATTATTAGTTTGGTTATCTACTTGTAGGTACTCGGGGAAGCCTAGGTTGACATTCCATGACCAAATCACTTGAGTGTTATTCAAAGGCGGCATTAAGAGTCTCTTTAACAGCTGTACATTAAAAGAGTAATGAATGCGGAGAAAACTTGGCAGGCTCTAGAAATCGTGTTACTTGGCACCCGATATTATTTACTTACCCCGTAAGGGACTTGGCAAGAAGATAACATGTTTATACAATGTCTATGTCACATACTGATGTTTCTGAACGCGTAGCATTTATGAGTATGCCAGCGCAGATATTCTCTTGCGAGTATAAGTATATAATACTCTCTTTTCATAAGTTCATGAGAAATTTTAGGAAGTGACTTTAAGGAGCCATTTTAGTCCAGCTTGCCAGAGTGTAGATTACACGTCACAGGTATTACATGGTAGCATTTCTGGGCTGTGGATATAACAAGTATTGTGGTCTGCATAATATGGGCTGTGTTTAGTGTCAGTT
The DNA here is from genome assembly GCA_002245475.1 of Calephelis virginiensis. NCBI lineage: Eukaryota > Metazoa > Arthropoda > Insecta > Lepidoptera > Riodinidae > Calephelis > Calephelis virginiensis. Next base: position 250,565 of record NJDC01000102.1, read on the forward strand.
TTAGGAATTCCAGGTCAGCTGATACCTACTGTATTTTTGAGTATATTTTTATAAAATAGCGAACAATCAAACTGTTATCTTATGGCATCGCATCGCTCAAACAATTACGATCTTAAATCAAGTACGAAAATCTACAGACTATCAAAGCGGCCAAGCTGCTTTACCACAGCTCTAGTGCCTATTAAAGTAGTAGTAGTTTCTCTAGCGTACATTAATTGCAATTTGAAGTGCCACTGCGCGACCTATTGATTTACTAAATTTAAAATTTCCAACTCAAAATGTGATTTTTAAATTTTCTTATAAAAACAACATCGTTGCTCGTGATTGAACAGATGCCCTTTTGGAAAAAGATGTGCCACGTATCTCATTGTGTAATTAAGTACCTTCGGTTAATCGTGGATGCCTTGGGTGCAACCTACCTCTTCTGAGATATGTGAGTGAACATACTTAGTAAAACTTACAGTTGTTTGAAAATATTGAATTACCTGTGCCGGATCAAAGTCCTGTTGCACTGGGATATTATCGTCACAGGATCCCGGTAATACCACTTGATTACCAACATCGTCAGGGTAGTAGAAGCAGGCAGAGTCACTGTGATCAACAGGTATGTAGAACTGTTCCTCTAGTACCCTGTTGCTATTGATCACAGAAGCCATCGCCTGCTCAGCTTCTTCAGTTATGTTGCGTAATCGGCTGTGCTTTGCGCTCCACACTATTCATATAAATTTCATTTCAGGCTGTTATATATATATAAATTATTTTTTCTACTAAGCAGCTAATAAAAGGTGAGCATAACTAAAATTGACTTTTAATAAAATCAAAGACAGTTAATTGTATTATTGTCGCTATTCATTTGATGTTTAATATAAACAAATACTGAAGAATAATTTGTCTGATAGGAATGTAGTTTTTCTATTCTTTAAAAGAGTCCACAACCTAAGAGGAATGGTTATTAAACACACATGCAATAATAGAGAACTATCGTGCTTCTTCAAACAATAGATGCCCGTTTAACTAATCACTAACTTAAACACGTGGATGGCGTGGCAGCATGTTATTGGTTGAGCATCGAATTATAGATGGCGTTAAGTTAAAAACATGGGTTGAACGAGTGTTTAATTTTTTTGTAGTAAGATGGTTATCATTTGCGCATAGTTGTAAACACAGAACAATAGTTCTCCTGATGGAGTACTTCTAATAGATGATGCAAGTCATATAACGTGTTTATCTTAGATAACAAACATTCCGTGTTAAAAATAGAGACGTTGAAAATTTATTTGTACAATTAGATAACGTCTAAAAATTAAAAAAAGAAAAAAAACATCACAGCTGATAAGTTTGAGCTACTGAGGGTTCAACTCCTGTGGCAAAATTTTTAATTCCTTTCTTAACTTTCTTCTGCGTCTCCTTAATATAGAACATAATATAACTGTTATTTTTATAACAGTTGTTTTATGATGAAGGTAGATAGGACAGGCGTCATTAAAAAAACATCAAAGCTATCCTATTTAAGTTTCAGTAAATAATCAACACTTGTAAAACAAACAAAAAAAGAGTGTTTGTACTCATGTACGCACGTAAGAAGTTATACTTCTTTGGCGTAACAATCCAAAAATACCAAATAAAAAGGTTCGCAACTAACTTCAGGGTGTTGCTTTTTTCTGTCGGTAGCAACTAACTTCCGACTGTCACATTTATCTGTCGGTGTGCGCGCGCATCGTAAAAATTCACTCTCATCATTTTTCCCAATCGCGCCAAAAGAAGTGTAACTTCAAAAACTTACCCCGCATGTACTCCTCGCCGACGTTCTCGCACGAGTACACAAGAGAATATGTCTCATAGTCTGTTGCCAACACCCACATATCTAAAAAATAGTCAAGACTTAAATCATTGTATTATCATGCGTTCACTGATAAAACTAGTATTGCATATACAAAATTCCCGGATAAAAAAAAAATGCAGCTATCGACTGGCACACTAGTTGCGTCGAGCGTATTATTATAATTTTTTTAATACGAGTAAATTTGTCTGCTTGCTAAAACGAATAAAAACAATATATTATATTTTCCAAGAGCTTAAGCCCTAGTTGACAACCACTTACATCGTCGTTTATTCTAATATGACCTTAATACATACCTATGACGTATTAAGTTTTAATTATGTTTGGGTTGCACACATTACTTTCATGCAGAAAAAAATATGTTTTGGAAAAGGGTGAGTTTTTTTACATTTCTACTAACATTATATGATGTGTTACCGGAATCTATGATTAAATATTAACATGTGTTAAGATTTTCAAACAAAATTGTAAGTCTAGAATTTCTGCAAATCGATTAATATTCGAATCACTTACCTGTCTGCAGTCCACTGCTGAACGTTCGGGTAATTCTTCCGTTGTTTGTGATAGTGGCGGTGCTGGTTCTGGTTTGAGAAGTCAGATCGAATATACTCTTGTCAATGACTTGGAACTGATTGCCAGAGGGTGTGATCTCAGACGTGATACATTCTCCAGCATCAGTGTCTACAGGATACCGCGCGACCTCACGCCAAAGCCCAACGTACTGAAAATAAATGTGTTATAAGAGCAAATGTGAAAACAAAACTTAAAAATCTATATTTAAAAATTGATCACCGACTATACAGTTTATTGAATCTGGCCTATCAGACATATAACTACCAGGTGTAGCTGACAATATTATGTATTAGACACGCCAGTCGTCAATAATAGTGTAAGTACCCTATGTGTTGTATACCTTGTCGTCTCCACAAAGTTCTGTATTATTTTCGGTATTTACTACGGACTAATAGTTGCTTTTTTGAGCTAAACTCTCAACGAATGTTACGTATTGTGTCCACTTACCCTCTGCACATCAAAGTTTGGAATTCCAGATACATCTTCACAACGTCCTCTGAACATTGGTGCTTCGTTCTTGTTAATTTCTGGTATGTAGAAACATGCGTCTTCACTTTGGTCGAATGGTCGGTAGTAGTCTTGGTTTAGACCCTGGGTGTTTGATATGATGTTATCCATTACTGCATTAGCTGAATTGGTAAATGATCTTTGTCGTCCTAGCTTCCAGCTGGTCACTGTGGATGGAGGGGATAAATTAATGTATGTTGACAAAAAAAGTACAAACACCGTGTCTGAATATTGGCAAAATTTTACTAGATTGATTATCATAATTTTGTTTTGTAAATATATCCCATTTTGAGGTAAAATGCGCGTATAATAATGAAAGCGAAGATAAAGGCAATGTAATGAATGAATGCCCGTGAATACCAATCCCCGTGTTGGTCCAGGCTTCTTTGCAGAATAGACCATCTGCCTTCGTGTCAGGCAGCTCGTAAAAGGCGAGCATAGGCTTACCATCACTAACATCGTGACTTCTGACTAGGTGGTAGAGTTTCGCAGCGAATCATCTGGATGGTACCACCGCCTTATCTATTCCTGCCACCACCACGTCATTACGTGTTTCGTTTCGGAGGGTAAGGTAGCTGGTAAACTTACTTTTGCTCGGGGCCTAACATCCCGGCCTCAGGTTGGCAACGCACCATTACCACCTTTGGTGTCTCTAAGCGGCGTGAATTTCTTACCACCAGGAAATCTGTCTGCTTGTTTTCCTTCTAAAGTAAAAAAAATACTTTACCCAATCTCCTTCCTCCAGCAATGTTGCTACATTTGTACATCAACGCAAAACTAGAGTAATCCGTGGCCAAGACTAACTGATTCTCGACTGAAAAAAAATAAAACATAATTAAAACATATTTATCATAATATATATGTCGGAAGGTCATGAGCTATTATACCTATTTTTTTAATATCTGTGGTCATGAGTGTCGTCGGTGCAACGTGTGGCGCATCCGCTTGTAACGTCGGAAAGTCATAAACAAAGTACAGTTGTGATATTGTGGTCATTAGTACATTTGGCGCACAGGTGCATCGGAATTCTCGTAGCTTGTTTCTTATTGGTCTGTTGTCGGGAAATCATGGATAAAGTTGTCTTTAGCAAGTAACTCGTTTCTGATTGGTCCGTTCACCGCGGCAACGTGTATATAAACCCTAGCGCCACTATATTGCGTCAGACATGCTTTGTGCACGTCTCTCAGTGTTTGGACCACTGTCTTGCACGGAGGTCGCCACTGGTAATAGTCTCTCCCTATCATAGGTTGACAAAGAGACACTTCTAGGTCGCAATTGTTAATTCAATGGGATCTTGGGGCCCAGGATGTGGGTCGTCCGGGGGGTGCATAATTCGGTCGGCACTCACGTTAAGAGGGGCGGGGTGGAGCTCCCCTTTCCCCTTCGGGGGTTTGGCGTTTGGGTAAGCACAAACACCGTGACGTATTTACAGTGTTGTCATAGTAGCAGGCTTACTCCAATGTTTGATGGTTTGTTTAGTAACAAATAGGTGTACGCTATAGTTGTTTGTGCGTGATTGTGGTTATGTTTGTTAACAGTGCAGTGAGTAACTACGTAGCTACTCTATTGTTTATAATTATGATAAGGTTTTGCTATGTGGTTTTACAACTAGATCAGGTGTTATGGCTTTGTTTTGATTTGATTTCTGAATTATTTATTAACTACCCTCAAATTGTAAGCTCCCGGCCTACTAGTCCCGATGGTACCCGTTTAGCCCCCGTATGTGTGATATCTCGTCCGACATATAAATAATATTAATTCAAAGGAACATAAAAGTGTAACTCGACATTTTTAGTCGAACTGTCTAAAACCTCCAACATTCCCTTAGGACTGTGTGATATTAAGAAAAGAGGAAATATTAAGAATATAAATGCATACAATGACTTAACCTTGTGCATTTCTCGTCAAAATGACACTAAAATATGATTCACGATTTTCCATGTCAATGAAACTTGAATTCGGGCATATTGAAAGTACTCGTTGAATTGTTTTCGAATTAAGACATATGAAAAGTATTTTATTGAATCAGGCGTTACTTTGCGGAAATCCATTATAAAAGATGTAAAATAAGCCTTTATTTTGCTAATTCCGCGTAAGCAGTGTAACCGTTGTGGCAAATAATCCTCCAAACGACACAGAATGTGACAAGCCTAATTGACGTTCCCACCACCCACCTCCGCGACCAGAACACGAATATAGGAAGAGCTCGGGAAACAATATAAATTGTCACGTTCTTTACATGTGACAACCCTACCTAAAGTTCCCACCTCCAGATCACAAACCACAGAGAACACCAAATCGCACTCGACGTACGTTTCGTCTCTACACGGAGGCATCTTCAAGAATTCGACCGTACCGTACAAACGACGACACACGAGACTGTTTGTTTCCCGTGTTCGGACTCTATTTGTGATCTGGTCGCGGAGGTGGGAGGTGGGAACTTTAGGTAGGGTTGTCACATGTAAAGAACGTGACAATTTATATTGTTTCCCGAGCTCTTCCTATATTCGTGTTCTGGTCGCGGAGGTGGGTGGTGGGAACGTCAGTTAGGCTTGTCACATTCTGTGTCGTTTGGAGGATTATTTGCCACAACGGTTACACTGCTTACGCGGAATTAGCAAAATAAAGGCTTATTTTACATCTTTTATATGAAAAGTAGACATTATATCATTGTAAGCAAATTACTATTTAGATATGTAATTATGAGAATACCAGTGTTGAAGACCAGGTTCTGGCCATATTGGCCAAATATGCCTCGTTAGTTACACATATTCAATGCTGAATCTTCGACATATCTTGTATGTTTAGCCGCGTAAAGTACAAATAGCTGTGCACTCAGCTCGGAATCAGCTTTGTTAGATACATACTCAGCCCTATTAGCTTGGGACCTACGACCGAGTGACTGTCATTGCTTAAGAAAAGCAAGTCATTCGGGAGTTAATCAGCAATAGGGGCTACAATTCCAGAACTGTATTTTATGAGTTATTAGATTAAACTGATTTTTGCATGTTCATTGGATCGTCTTAGTATGTGATCCCAAGAGGCGATTGGGGCAGTTACTCAGTTACGTCAGATTATAAGATACCATGTACCATCGTTAAATCATATCAAATCATATCTCTACTTAAATAGTATGTATCGCCTGTGTGGTCTAGCGGTTCAGGTGTTGGACTTGACTGCTTGAGGTCCGGGATTTGAATCCCGGGTCGGGCAATACAAAAAAAAATTTGAGTTTTCAAATTTTCTAATAAAAAAAAATTTGCTCTGGATTGGATATGTGCTCGGTTGGCAATAGCCTTGCCACCTACCACATTGTGGGATTTAGTGTTTTCGGCTAGCTGTGGGTGCCCTGGTTGTGCCTCTGCTTACCTCTCCGGCATATGGGCGTGAAGATACTTACTTTAAATAGTATGTATTTTTTTAGCCATAAATATGCTTAAGTATGTCGAATTAAATTACGGTGGATTAACTGCATGTCATTAAGTGCATTTATAAATTTTCTCACGATTCATGTTCATTAGCTACTATGGCGATCTGTCTAATTGACATAGCTATTGTAGTCATAGGAAACACATTAGGCATACAGTACACTATTATAAACTAAAACGCTCGCTGCTAGCCAAAAAATAATAAACATCCATGTCATGTCATGAACTTTATATCATAACATATATTATCTAGCTCGAAAGCTACACAACAATCGATCATTTTTACTTGGGGTGTCCTCATGATGCTGGAGTATAAAGTTAACAGCAAGTAGAAGTTTACCATCCTGGGCTCCTCTACTAGACTCTACTAGAGGTATTTTAGACTATGGTACAAAATGTAACTTACTTGTGTCAGCAGATATAATGGTTAGAACGCCATTACCAGCGGCATTAGTTACGAATGCATTGCTGAACCTGACGTTCAGAGTTCTGTTGGCGACGTCTGTGTCCGTCACGTGGAAGTATTCGCTGTCGCTGACGGATGATTCAGAAACAGTTTCGTATCTAGTGCGCGCACATTCCCCGGTTTGGTAAGTGTTTGGATAGCTGGATACTTGGAACCATGAACCGGCAAACTGCAAAAGTATAATACGTGTTTTTGGAACACTGTAAGCATGTCTAAAGTGGAACAACAGCAGATCGTAGGGACTTGCAAAGAGACAGATTTGCTAATTTTGTGAAATACACCTATATAGACACTAATCGATAGAAAATGGGTTAATCTATCCGAGATGATAGTATTGCAAAGAGATAGATTTCCTAATTTTATAAAATACACCTATATAGACACCAACCATTAAAAAGGGGTTATTATCTACCCGACACTGTAGTGTTAAGTTCCTTGCGTAAAAAAGCCTACTTACTTCCTTAGGATAACAGGTCAAGTCTGATTACTGGCTCTATTACACAGGAAAAGGAAAGTTGGTAGTAAGAATTCGAGTAGACGTTCACAAAACTCTAAAAACCAACCCGGGGCGGGAAGATAGACCAGAAAGTATACATACTAATTGTTTTTTCAGACATATTAAGAAGTCTATACTAGGTCATTGACCAATACTTTAGTACTTCTTCTTCTGTACTTCTTGAGTAAAAGAAGCTAACCTACTTCCGTAGGATAACAAGTCAAGTCTGATTACTGGGTTTATTACACAGGATAAGGAAAGGTGGTAGTAAGAATTTGAGTAGACTTTTACAAAACTCTACAAACCAACTCTAAAAACCAACCCCCGGCCCGGGTATCAACATGAAGATAAGTCAGAAAGTAGATCAGCTCATTAGAGGCTGTTATGGTTTTTTCTCAGACATACTAAGTAGTCTGTACTACTCACGATTTAAATTTGTATGATCTTGATTTGATATTTTTACATATGATAACTTTAACGGATGTTACCTATCATCCTTACTATTCATCATATTCAGCACTCAGTTTAACATGATCGCAAGGCGAGTAAGCACCTGCCTAATATCAGAAAATCATATTCAAGGCAAATTGTACACAAAATAAATGATTTCTTAGAAAAAAAAAACTAGGTATAATGCGCGATTTATATTAGTTTTTTGACATTATCTTTTTAAATTAAACTAGCTGTCCCAGCGAACTTCGTTCCACCCGTTCAATTTGTATCGGAAAAATTAAATGTTGCTTTTTAGTTTCCTCAGTTTTTCCATTTTTCCCATCTCTTAAACCTTCTGTGCGGGGCTGTTCAGTCTCTTTTTAGTGATAATCACTAGGTAAAGTGTACATCAAATAGCTGTCAAATGACGTGTTCTGTATTTGCTATCTCCATTGTATTTCTGTTGGTCAAAGGAGATAGCAAATGTAAAACACGTCATTTGACATCTATTTGATGTACACTTGTGATGATCACTGGGTACAGTGATCATCACTGAAAAGATACGGAATCAGCCTCTTAGTCCAAGAAGCTGATTCCGTATCTTTTGAACAAATTATACAATTCAAAACCAAACTTAGCAAAATCGGTTAAGCCATTCTCCAGTTTTAGCGATACTACCGAACAGTGATTAATTTTTGTTTATGAAGATAGAAAAATAGGTAGATTAATATTATCAGGGCCTTACATTTTTGGATTAAATGAAACAGCATGTATACTTACTCTTAAAATATCAAAGTTGCTCACTGCAGTGATGCTTGTATCACAAGGACCTAACAAATCAATGGATGGTGGAAGTTCCTCAAACTCAGGGTAATAGAAGCAGCCGTTAAGAGTTTGGTCAGTGTCATCGTAGTAGCGGAAGAACAGCTCGTCAGTTTCAGAAACTATCCTGTCGATCCTTTCAGTTGCAGATGCTGATAGACCTTGTTGAGATCTACTTAGCTTCCAACTATAAACTATAAAGATGAAAATATGTTAATTGAAGATAAAATACTAAATTTTGTTGGCGTTCACACAAACATAACCTTAATCTTAATCATATAGTAATTTCCCAATATGATTAAGATTATGTCCATGTTAAATAGGATTTAGAAACTGACTTTGACATGACATAATCTTAATCATATTGTATCTTCACAAAATGATTAAGATTATGTCCATGTCAAAGAGGATTTGAAAACTGACTTTGATATGACATAATTTTAATCATATTGTATCTTCACAACATGATTAAGATTATGTGCATGTTAAACAGGATTTAAAAACTGACTTTGATATGACATAATCTTAAATCACATCGTACCTTCCCAATATGATTAAGATTATGTCCATGTCAAAGAGGATTTAAAAACTGACTTTGACATGACATAATCTTAAGCGTATTGTATCTTCACAATATGGTTAAGATTATGTCCATGACAAAGTCAGTTTTTAAATCCTCGGAAAGGTCAACGTCTTCGTCCACTTCGAAGTAAAAATGATGTCCATTTCTAAGTTAAATCAAGAAGAACAGCCTTTGGAGGTTATCGGTTCGGTGATAGACTTGACTTAATGAGGTTCAGGGGTTGACCAGCGGATAGGGCATCAAAAAGAAAATGTGTTTTTTCAATTTTATTATAAAAACAATATTGTCTGGGATTAGACAAGTGATGGTTGGCGATAGGCTTGGTATATATCATAGTATGAGTCTAAGAACCTTCGACTAAACGCGGATGCCCTAGTTGTACTTCTGCCTACCTCTAATTGGATAAGGGTGTGAAATTATAACTTAATAAGAAGACAAATCCACACACAAAAAACATTCACGGCCAACTCGACCAAAAACTCGACCTTCAAAATCCATCCCAGTAATTAGATTTACAATTCGATGCATTTATCTATTAATGTCTTACCTTGTATCTCTTCATTGTTAATGTCTCTGCATCCGTACAATAGTGCAAAGTCATTGTAATCTACGTCCAGCACGTAGAACCTTGTCTCGAACAAAGCTACAAAAAAATTACTAATTTAGATTTTCTTTATTCCTAATTTTTAATATTTGCAAGAAACATGGAAAATCTGTATTGAGATGTTACGTAGAAAATTCATTTCAATTCTATTTCACAAGTATTACATTTATACATTTATAAATCGTGTTGCTGAAAAAAAAATGGTTTGCACTCCGAGAGTGCCGGCAGAACTGAAAAGTTGAATATTAAAGTTGTGCATTTTTGATATTTTGGGATGGTTAGGGAATAATAATTTTGCAGGAATTGCTTTAATTATCAGTATGAAAGTACTATCATTTACTTATATGGTAGAATACAATATTCATTTATTGCGCTATCGTACACAAACATGACAACACGAACATTCGTGCAAGCACCCTGAGCCCTCTTACGAATTTTTGTCTTACAAATCAGGCCACGTGTCCTGACGTGAGTTTAGAAGTTTTTACCCATTCTAAAAAAGTGCGCAACGCCGCTAAAGAAGTTTTCATTTCAAAATAATTTGTGGGAAACGGAATCGATCCTTAAGGTTTCGTAGTAGCAAGTGAATATTATGTACGTCTAATAATGGGATGATTGGAATAAAAAGTTATTCATTCATCTCTAGTCTCAGATTATCCATACACTAAATTGTGTTTAGATCGATTCTGATATTGTGTGGTTAAATAAACAAAAACCTTCACACACTTTTGTCCATGTAATAGCATCAGCAAATAATGACAAATGTCCATGTATTGCCCATGATTTTATCCACGATAAAAAAGTTATTTAGCTGGTATGAACCCGTCGAGTCCTTCTGATGAAAAATCCAAATTACATTGTTAAGAAATTTGATCGAAATTGGTTCAGCCTTTTAATTTTTATTCCAAACACTAATTTGATTTTTTTTATTTAACTAACTACCTCTCAACATTCATCTTGGGCTGAAACAAATCTAAAAACCAAATTTCATTAAAATCGATACAAGTGTTTTTAAATAGTGTAATTGATACGTTTTACTGCTTTGTTTTGTATAAGATCAAATAAACAGTATTAGTGTAAGATTGTGATAGCGTCTTACCATTATCATTATTAGTAGGTCTAATGACGATGATTTGATTAGTAGATAGTGCAATTGACACGATTTAAAGCCTTATTTTGTACTAGCTATTGCTTGCGGCTTCTCCCGCGTTCTCGCAGGAACCCGTTGTGTCATCGGGATTAAAAGTAGCCTTTATGTGAATTTAGGTCACAACCTATCTGTGCTCCAAATTTCAGACAAATCCGTTCAGCCGTTCGAGCGTGAAAGAGGAACAAACATCCATACACACATACTCACAAACCTTCACATTTATAATATTAGTAGGATAAAATCAAACAAAGTATCAATTAGATCATGAGGATTGTGATTACGACTAACCTCCGTCATCATTAGTAAGTCGAACGTCGATGATTCCTCTGCCATCAATGACAGTTGCTGGACCACTTACAGTAGTCATTCTCTCATTGTACACTATGGACTTGGTCATAGTCAGAACGTTCTGACCAGATGCCTGGTATCGGTTCACCACACATTCACCGGTTTGCAGCTCTGAGGGGAATCGGGCTGCTTCGTACCAATCGCCAGTGAACTAGAATAACGAAATTACTGTGAATTTATTCTAGAACGATTAGACCTCATGTAGAGCACCTCGTAATAGATAGCGTCTATCGCATATATTTTCTTTAGTCGTTACTAAGGGAAATACTAGACATTAGTGACATACAAATTACTTCTCCTAAATTTATTATTTAGTTCGGTACAGACGATATTCTATCTGGTGACTTTTCTTGCAACATGTAGTTCCTCATATATCTATAAATTAATATCTTGGTTAAATTTAAATGTTATTACTATCAACAAAGAAGCAGTTTTTAAAAACAGACACAGTCGATGGAGAACATTAGGCACTTGACACCTTTAAAACTATTTTGAAAGGAAAAATGAGGGACATATGAGGAAGATGAAAACCAAAAACACGCTGAATTTCTTTCCATCAGGAAATCCATCTGCTTGTTTGCCTTCCAATATCATAAAAAAACACAAAAAATAAAGGCAAAACTGGGAAACATGTGGTATAATTAAATGAAATCATAGGCAGGAAAAAAGCAAGAAGATTGCTCTATGAAAGCGAAATCATTAAATAAAGAAAATCAACACAATATCAATATGGTTAAAAGAGTAATTTGTTTCGCGTGTGTAATTAAATACACACTTTATTAGTATATTTTTATTTTTTGTTCTAAGTATAGCTATAGTTAATTGTTTTTTGTACACGATGCCTTTCATTTTATTTTCACAGCTTAATTTTTTTTTGGGTTGGCTGGAAGAAATTTCTTTAGTTAGAGATAAGCTCGGCTTTTGAGCTTTTTTAACTTCTCGTGTATTTTGTATATTTTAGTTTTTGTGTGCAATAAAGTGTTAAATAAATAAATAAATATACACGCAAAAAAACATTCAATATAGCATTCATCATTTTATGATCTAATTGAAACTAACGGATGGTATCTGTGATTGCTACCAATCTGCCTATCATACATAGATGTGATAGCCTGTACATTCAAATTACAAATCATTTACCAAGTTAGCGTTGAAGTTCTCGACGTAACTGATATTTTCCATTGCACACCGTCCTTCCAAAATAACTGGACCACCTTCATTGTCTGGGTAGAAGAAACAGCTGACATCACTGTGGTCTTGATTTTTATAATAATCTTGTCGCAAAACTTGCACGTTGTTAATAGCGTTGTTAATAGCAGTTACTGATGCAGGTAGTAATGATCTCTGTCTGCTAAGCTTCCAACTTGATACTGAAATATCACAGTTAATCAATAACTAAAGCTGGGCATTAACTCGTTGATCCGTTAATCGTAAATTAACGAAGTTAACATTTAACGGAAAAACTTTTTTTTATGATAATGGAATGCAATCAAGCACACCGATTTCCTGATGGTATGAAATTCTTGTCGCCTAGAGACACCAAAGGTGGTAATGGTGCGTTGCCAACCTGAGGCCGGGATGTTAGGCCTCGGGCAAAAGTAAGTTTACCGGCTACCTTACTCTCCAAACCAGATCACGTCATGACGTTATAGCGGCAGGAATAGCTAAGGCGGTGTTACCAATCCTAAGGATCTTTTTATCTTCAGATGGTCACACGATGGTCTCCTTAATAATATTTACTTCTTGGCCGATGATCGATATTTTCATCACGTTTATATTGGTGGTACCGATCCGGATTTGCTACTGCCCAGCATTTTACCACTAAGTTATGACTGACGACACTGGTAGTAGAATAACTGGAATAACTAGATTCATACGATTCATACTAACAGGAGATGGCGTCGTCACATTCCAAAAATATATTGTTTCTATCACTATGTAATAAAAAAATTGTTACCTCTACGATACTCGTCATTTATATTCATACAAGAATAGACCAGGGCATAGTTTGTGTAGTCCGTTGCCAGAACCCAATACGGAGTGTCGATGGTCTCTGAAAAAAATTTTGATTGTTTATTACCAAAAACACGAAAGTCTTTTGTAGAAAGTAAACCATTCGAACACTTTTTGTGTGATTTATTAGTCGTTTTTTACACAATCACTTATATTTAAAATTTTATCAAAATCTGCTTAGATTTATATAAAACTATATTATAAGTAAAAACTCACTCGCTGCCTTTTGACCCTTTGAGCCGGATTATACGATTTACGGATTACGGATTTCAATAACATTAATTTATTAATATACATCCAAATCTAATAAATTCATCATTACTATACTTAGTCTGTGAATATCCTCTTGAAACAAGGTCAAGTTTTGATTGAAAAGAGCACATTTAGTTTAGTTTCAAAAGGGTCTAGTAACGGCCACTAAAAATCTCTAAAATCATAACTTGTTCTGAAGGAAGTAGAGTTGTTACGCAATGATAAGTCATTATTAGCCAATGAAATGTGATTTCTTATGCCGATATAAATCCTACATTATAAACGCGAAAGTTTGTATGTTTGTTTGTTACTGCTTCACGCAAAAGCTGCTCAAACCGATTTTCATGAAAATTGGCACATACATAGATGATAACTTGTATTGGCACATATGATAGTTTTTATCCCGAAAAAAATGTTACTGTGAGACTATTAACAATGCGGGCAATGCTGTGGGCAACATCTAATTTAAACATAGTTGTTTAAATTAGATGTTGCCTCTGTGGTCTAGCGGTCCGGGTGTTGGACTTGACTGCATGAGGTCCCGGGTTCGAATCCCGGGTCTAATTTTCTAAATGGTAAAAAAAATGTTGGTCGGGATTGGAAATGTGTCCGGTTGGCGATAGGCTTGCCACCTATCACATTGTGGGACTTAGTGTCTTCGGCTAGTCGTGGGTGCCTTGGTTGTACCTCTGTCTAGCTCTTCGGGGATATGGGCGTGAAGATTTTTTTTTAGTTGTTTATTTTGTTGTCTAGGAGCTAATTTAAAGGTTCTATACGAATATTTTTATGCATGCATACATTCTAGAACTGCACGTAGATTATTTTAGCTATTTTCAAGTGATGGGGTAAGTGACGATCAGCTTGGTTGGTCATTTGACAGCCTCGTTGGTCTACAGGTTAGCGTACTTGAATTCCAGCGGGGGCGGGTATTTGTGTAATAAACATCTAAATATTTGTGTTTCTTAGTTTCGGTGGTTTTATTATATTTTTGTCTACGTATTTAAGTATATTTCCATCTATCTGTTATGTGGTCTAGCAGTCCAGGTATTGGACTACACTTCATGAGGTCCCGGGTTCTGATTGGCATCTGAGTAATATATAACGATGTTGGAAGTCGGTTTTTTTATGATATTGGAAGGCAAACAAACAGACGGGTTTCCTGAAGGTAAGAAATTCACGCCGCCTAGAGACACCAAAGCTGGTAATCATTACCACCATTGTCAAACCGAGGCTGGGACGTTAGGCCTCGAGCAAAAGTAAGTTTACCAGCTACCTTACCCCTTCAAACCGGAACAAGTTATGACGTTATGGCGACAGGAATAGGTAAGGAGGTGGTACCAATCCGGGTGAGTCGCTGCGAAACTCTACCACCTAGTCACATATCACGGTGTTAGCGACGGTAAGTCTATGCTCGCTTTTTACGAACAAGGTTGAGTGGTTGGTATTTATGGCTAGGGGCAAGTGTAAAGGAATACTATAGTATCCGTGATCTGAAGTGGGGCGTGGTAATCTGCTCGCACAGGGTATCCTAGTTGCAGACACCAGTCTCTTACTTTGTTATTTGGTTTTGAATATTGATTCTGTTAAACTGTCTGTAAGAGAAATACATATTTTTTTTTATACTAACGGTTAGTTCCAGCGACAGGGAATGTGACAGTCAACTTTGCGGAGCCATCAGTTGTCGCTAGCACAGCGACGGCGTTCGTAACGTCCAACTCTTGGGCGATGACCTGCGTATTCACCACGTCCACGCCAGTCGACGTCAGAGTGTACGTGGCGATGGGGCAGGTGCCATCTTGGAATGCAGTCGGGTAGCTTTCGATGTCGTACCATGTTCCCATATACTGTAGATGAAAATGCATTTAAGTGACTTTTTACGAATTTATTTTTGATTAGACGGTTTATCCTGGATAAAGGCGGTTCCTCTGATGATGATGAAAGTATTATGCATTCATAAAGTAGGTAGTTTTAACTCGTAAGTTCAACTTGAGTAAAAATAGAAATTACTAGAAAAAATAAATGTTGACTTTTTACGTGATTCACAGTTCAAATCAAAGTTCAAAAAACTATTTTACTAAATATTTACATATGGCATACTAGCTGACCCGGCGAAATTTGAATCGCCCGACATTAACAGACTTATTACTGACAGTTTGTATTAAAAAATACTGTATTGTTTTTCCCACTTGAGAAAACAAAAAACCTCTCTTTTGGATGTTTTATACTGTTGTAGTATCAGTAATCAAGGATTTTAGAGTTTTATACACTATGGTCTGGGTAGCTGACTTTCTAAGTAAGTTTTAAATAGGTAAAAGTATTACATATTAAAAAAATGGTTATAAAGTAAGTAAGTATAAGTAAGTATCGCCGAAGAGGTAGGCAGAGGCACAAACAGGGCAGCCACGACTAGCCGAAAACACTAAGTCCCACAATGTGATAGGTGGCAAGCCTATCTCCAACCGGTCACATATCCTAACACGAGCAACGTTTTTTTATTAGAAAATTGGAAAAACCTAATTTTTATGTTGCTCGACCCAAGAATCGAACCCAGGACCATGCAGTCAAGCCCAACAACTGAAGCACTAGACAACACATGCGAAGAATATGGTTATAAGTACCGCAGTTGCATTAAAGTTGTTCACAACACTGATAGTCTCGTCGCACTGGCCTCTGAAGACGACAGAATCTTCTCCGGGTGTGGGGAAGTAGAAACAACTGCTGTCGGAATGTTGTATGGTGTTGTAGTAGTTATCGTTGAGCACGTTGATGTTTTGGACAATTTGGTTGATGTTGGTGATTGCGTTCGGTGTTAGTGATCTTGTTCGACTTAGTTTCCAACTCCATACTAAAACGTTTCGAAAATTGCTTATTAATGAGTAAATGTATGTAAATGTAATAAATAAAAAGGAGTATTAAAAAATTTGAGAAGTGTATAATGATGCATACATTTTTTAATTAATTTTTAGATAAATACCGCGGTTGTAAATAAGACTAAAACAGCTAGTATTTTTTACTTTACAATAGACTAACATCTTTTTATTTTTTTTTAAATTTCTGGCTGGAGCGAGTGACATTGTCCTGTCGTAACTTTGAATGATTTTTTTTATAATATGAACCTTCTCCAGATAATAACGAAGACAACAAAACATAATTTGCAATACTGGTCCATACGTTCACGTTCGATGCGATAACCAAAGAAAATTGCGATTCATGTTTATATCTAAGAAGATTAGCGTGATTAATTTTTTTAAGTGATTAATAATTCGGTCAGATAACATCTGACTGAATTATTAATCACTCGGTGTTAGTAACAGTAAGCATCTGCTCGCTTTTTACGAGCTACCTGGTAAGAAGGCAAATGGTTTATTCTGCATAGGAGCCTGAACCAAGACGGAGGAAAATGTAGTTTAGGTTAATTATTTGCATGGGCTCGTTTCCACTTGGAGGTATTTTTTTAATATTCTCACCTCTTCGTTGTTCGAAATTAATATTGCGGCAACTGTAGACCAAAGCATAGGAATCGTAATCTGTTCCCAATATCCAGTATTCAGAAGGAGTATCCGCTGGAAAATAAAATCACTTATTTATATATGCAGAAAAGAGGAAACAATATGTAAATTTATTAAATAGTGTCAACTGTTTGTGATAGGGTTTTTTAGCATTCTAATATTTAATCGAATACAAGATCCGTGATTCCGTTTCATGGCCAGACTGAAGTTTTTTTTTATAAAAACAGATTTTTAACGCATTTTCGTAAAGTTGGGAGCTATTAGGTTGCCATGTTTGGATTATTGTGGCTTTTTGGTAAGATTCCAATTTTTTAACCTGAATTATAAGATATTTTAATTGGTAAGAAAATATTTCGTTATAGATATAATCGATGGGCTTGTGAAAAATAAGTTAACGCTAATTAAATTATAGCGCTTGTTGAATAAAAGTACATCTTTAATTTAAAAATTCGTAAAAGTGTCTAAGTAAAAGACTTCCATGATGGCAAGTGTATGGCAACGGATAAAATCATTCTCTATTTCCGAAAAGAAATACAAAAGTGCATTCAATTTTTTACAAATTTTATTTACGTTTTCTGATACATGCTAAAATCATGATGACATAGCATTTGTTCGTAAATTTCAACTTTTAAAAAATGAAGGTCTGGCTGTTCTGGATCTCACCACACTTTTTAAAATTAATTATTATTAATAAATTAATTAATTTATAAAAGACTTACCACCAGGGAATGTTACCAGAAGCTTTCCACTACCATCCGTTGTCGCTAGTACTGCACTCCCTGTGATAGTATCCAATCTTTCATTGATGACTTGTGTATTGTAAACATCAACAGTGCCTTGTTCTGTCAGTGTGTACGTAGCTTCATTACATGTGCCGCTTTGGAAGTCCGACTCGTACGTTTCTATCATACGCCAGCGGCCAACGTACTGTGAGGAAAATTGTTTAATAAATGTTTGCGTACGCTTTCGAATATTCTTGAGACTCGCTTTTCTTAAGCGAAAACAAATAACTGGCTTTCTTGATTTAAAAAGATTATTATCTTCAAAGGAAACTTATTACTATTTTATAAATAGATTTTTGAACTGAAAAATTCTTTATTGCGTTGCGCACTTTTTTTGTAATGGGTAAAACTTCTAAACTCGCGTCAGGACACGTGACCTCATCGAAAATTCGTAAGATTGCGCAGGGTGCTTGCGCAAATGTTCGTGTTGTAATGTTTGTGTTTGATAGCACAATAAATAAATATTGTATTCTACCACATAAATGATAGTACTTTCATACTGGTAATTAAAGCAATTCGTGCAAAATTATTCCCTAACCATTCCAAAATATCTAAAATGCACACCGTGAATAATCATGTTTCCATTTCTACCGGCACTCCCGAAATGCAACCCGTCGTTTTTTTTAGTGTGTTACTATCTAAGGATATGTGAATAAATCTACCAGTTATCGGAAAGCTACTCTCTGTCACAAAATACATGGTGAGCACTGACGCATTCATAGAGAATCATAATAAAATCAATAGATGCAGATCCCAAGCCTATATTCGAAGCCAGATTTCGAGGAACTAACACAAACATGCTTCAAAGATTTGTGTTCAATAGAAAGTTCTGCTTTTCCTTGTATATGTATATATATATATATATATATATATAAACCAAGCGTATAATTTGCTTACTGTGAGGCTAGATCAATTTGGATATTTTTTCTGGAGGTGATAATTAATTTATTGATTACTAGCTGTCCCGGCAAACTTCACTTTGTACTTTCACTTTGTAAGCCCGTTCACTTTGTATGGCAAAATGATAAAGTATAGTTTTCACTATTTTCCTTGTAATATTTCGTAATAATTTTTCGGTCGTTCGGAAGTTACGGGCTTACCAACATATTTAGCGATTAATTTTTATATTATAAATTAATTAATTTGGGCGCAGGAAAACGTCCGATTTTAATTTCAGTACCATGCTGTCTGAGTACATAAAAGTAAGCACTATTTGTATGGGCTATGGTTTTCATCATTGATAAAATTTCGACATAATGGTTTGTTAATTTTGCTTGTATATTTTTGTACTAATTATTCAGAAAGTATAACAAAATAATTAGGCAGATCTATTACAAGCGCAAAGCTAATTTTCCCCGTGTTGGTCCAGGCTCCTTTGTAGAATAGACCATCTGTTTTCCTATGCCAGGCAGCTCGTATAAGGTGAGCATAGGCTTACCATCACTAACACCGTGACATCTGACTAAGTGGTAGAGTTTAGCAGCGACTCGCCCGGATTGGTACCACCGTCTTACCTATTCCTGCCGCCATAACGTCATGGCGTATTCCGGTTCAGAGGGTAAAGTAGCCAGTAAACTTACTTTTGTTCGAGGCTTAACAGCCCAACCTCAGGTTGGCAACGCACCATTACCACCTTTGGTGTGTCTAGGTGACGTGAATTTTTTACCATCAGGAAATCCGTCTGCTTGTTTGCCTTCCAATATCATTAAAAAAACTATTAGCCAGATCTTTAGAAGATTGTTAGAGAGTGTGTCTTCTGTACATCCTACGTATTCTTCTGTACGTCTTATTACGTATTCTGTGCCTTAACGTCAGTGTTTATTTTCCCCTCCAATTTGTAATATGAAATGTTTAATTTTAAGTTGAATCAATAATTTAAATTAAATCTTACTCTTGTAGGATCGAAGTTTTGCACCACCGGGATGGTCTCGTCGCATTGACCGGGGAACACCACTGGCTCTCCAGGGTTCAGGTCGGGCAGGAAGAAGCAAGACTGATCAGTCTGGCTGATTGTCTCGTAATATCTGTTATCCAGCACTGGGATCGTGGATATAGCATTGTTGATGGCTGTGTTTGCGTTGTTTGATAACTGTTTGGAACGACTGAGCTTCCAACTGTACACTGAAAAAAAAGTGGCAGATATTAATAATTGAGGAATTCTTAAAAAAAACATCTCAAGGGAGAGGGTACAACAAGGGTACATATGATTAGCCGTAGACACAAAGTCCCACCATGTGATAGGCAGCAAGCCTAACACCAACCGGGTTCATATCCAATATCGGGTAACGTTATTTTTATAAAAAAAAAACATATTTTCGTTTTGTTTTTCGACTCGGGGCCCGAACTCGGGACTTTGTGAAGCCGGACAGGTAGATCCCAGAGGCGATAAAGTAATTATTTATATCCAGAAAAAAAGGAACGTCTAAGGAATCCGTTTCGCTGTTTTATTACATTTAAAATATCGGAAAACGTTTTTTATTTGATAATAATTTGTGTCAAATAATTATTTTAAAATGTTTGCCTCTGTGGTCTAGCAGTTTGACGTTGGACTTGACTTTTAGAGGTCCCGGGTTCGATTCATAGGTCAACAAAAAATATATTAGTAAATGTGCATTTTTAATTTTCTAATAAAAAAAACTTGGCCTCTGTCTACCCCTTTGGGAATATGGACGTGAAGATACTTATTTATATAAAATCCTTCTTCTGACAATAACTAATACAACAAAAAAGATTAGGGAAATTGTATGAAAAAGGCAATGAATATGAAATAAGCCAGAATCGTGAGATTTGGCACTCAATACTCTGCCTAAGTAAGGGACTTGGCGTGAAGATATTTATGTATGGTCCATCCGTTCAGAGCAGATGCGATGACCAAGCGAAATGGGGATGGATTTTTAAAGATATACTTATAGTAATATTAATAAAAAATCAAAAGTATTACCTGATCTTCTTGGTTGAGTTGATTGGGGCATTATATCTATGCAACTGTACACTAATGCATAATTTGTGTAATCTGTATCCAAGACCCAGAACGGTACTTCAGTAGCTGAATTAAAAAAAATTAAATAAATAAAATTAAAATATCATAAAATTAATTAGGTCAATTACTTTGTGTGGGTTCTTATTTTCCGTGGTAATTTTATTGAGTACGCACTTAAGGAATTTTAGGTTATCGCTATCTTCTTTCAACGATTGTAATAGAAAGAGACAAAACATTCTTAGTGCTGTCAGATTAGTTTGACATGACATTTCCACAGACTTTAATTTACTTGGAAAAAGATGATTAAAAACATCACAAGTTGTAGTGTCCTAATTAATCTGACATGTTTAAATGTTCCTTTTTGTTTCTTTTTGATTGATTGGAAAAATTTAGAATACACTTATACAGTTACAGTTTAGTTAATACAGTAATAACATAATACAGTTTAGTTGGTTCGTTATAATTTAGGTCTTTGTTTCATTCGGCATATATTGCATGAACCACCGTCTTTTGCAAAGAGATACGTTTTTAAAAAAAATACCCTAATATATGCTAGACGATAACTATTATATATTTCCTATATATGCATTGGTATAAGTTACCAATCGAAATCGCGTTCGGACACTATTCATTATTAAAATTAATAGCATTTTACGACCAAGTTACATTTGTTATTCAAAAAATATTAATAGGTATAGGTGTAAAAAATATCTCAAATAGTTAAAAAAATCTATAGTAGAGTTGCTAGGAATAAACAGAGTAAATATGAAAATAAGCCTGATCTGTCATTGAAATAAAGATGAAATGAGATTGTTTGCTTTTCAATTCAACCTTGTCAGGTTGTCTTACTGAAAGAAGTCTGTACAAACACCTGGCTGGATTGTTAATGTTTTAGACGGTTGTAAACACTGATTTGTTACCGTCTGAGAAGTAGATTTAAACCAAATTTAAAAACAATCGAAAGATGGAAATAATGTTTCCTCAAAGTTTACATTTATTGGAAGGCGTATTTACAACTGTCTAGAACGTCTTTAAGAGTGATAGCGAAAAATTTCGACACAAACTCCATAGTATTATCAGCTTCGGAGTTCCGTAGTCACAAGTAAAAATAAAGAAACCATTATAGATCTTGCTTGTCTGTCTGTTCGTCCGCATGTCACAGCCATATTATTTCGACAAATTACGACTTTAGATGCAAAATGCTTAAGCACACAATGTAAACCAGTTTACGATTTTATATAATATTTTTTTTATGATATTTGAAGGCAAACAAGCAGACTGATTTTCAGATGGTAAGAAATTCACGCCGCTTAGAGACACCAAAGGTGATAATGGTGCGTTGCCAACCTGCATCCGGGATGCTAGGCCTCGCGCAAAATTAAGTTTACCGGCTACCTTATCCTCCAAACCGGAAAACGCCAACAGATACAGATGTTATGTCCATTGGGATGCCGATACCAATCTAGGCGTGTGGCTGCAAAACGCAACCACCTAGTCAGATGTCACGGTGTTAGTGACAGTAAGCCTGTACTCACCTTTACGAGCTGCATGGCAGGAAGTTTAACATTTAACAAATAAATTGCAAAAAAAAAATACGAAAATATTTTTTATCTGCGTGTATGTTTCTAGATACATTATTTTTTTATTTGTGTGTTTCGGCACAATATCATAAAAAAAATGTAAGCTACCTTGGTTATTAACAACGATGGTAAGCAGCAGTTTTCCTTCATTAGTAGCGCCGCTGAACCTCAATGTACTGTTAGTGACACCTAGCGTCTGTTGGCTTACACTCCTCGAAAACAATGACCAGCTCCCTGTAGTCGTCTGGGAGAACTCGTGGTTTACACATTGACCCGAGTATTGTTCGGTCGGGTAAGCTTCAATTTCGTTCCATAAACCTATGAACTGCAAAAATATGAATAGTACAGCTAATAATAATAAAATAAAAAAAACTAACACCTATTTTACTAATTAACATCCTTTTTGTAATGTATCTAAGAACTATCTGGACTACGTCCGTTTTTATATCCGAAATCCGCGTCGAAATCGGTACTTTTGTTTAGGAGTTATGATGTCACACAGACAGACATACACAGAGAGCCCCCTCTTTGTGTGTGTCTGTCTGTATGAAATCATACTCCCAAGATGGTAGATACATTGAGATTGGACTCAAACTTTAATAGTTTTTAGTTTCGTGTGTTTGTATTCTTTCTAAATACATACCCTAGACATATCAAAGTTGGTAACAGCAGGTATAGAAGCGTCACATTGTCCAGGGAAAACCACAGGAGTTCCAGGCTCTGGGTTAGGGTAGTAGAAGCATCCCTCATCAGATTGGTCATTTAAGAAGTAGTAGCGGTCGTCAAGTATCTCTATTGTGTTGGTGACTGCATTGATTGCGTTTGTCGCAGCTTGGGTTAGCTGTTTCGTTCTGCTCAGCTTCCAGGACCAGACTGGAAATGTTCACGTTTTTAGATACGCGTTTAATTTAGCTTACAAAATGGTTAGTTATTAATAAGCTATGCTAGACGTAAGTCCCTTTATGAGTTCCTTAACGGACAACTCTCGATTGAGACAAAAGATAGCCTTAAGGTTCTCAAGGGTAAGGAGTACTAACAAGTATTTTTTTTTATAAAAAGCAAATACATATCTAAATATCAACATTCATAAATACATTTCGCATTTACAATATTAAGGGCCACTTGCACGTTCCTGGGTTTCACTATTTAACACTGAGTTAGCGTCTAGTATTAAATCGCCTTATATTCGACAGTTTAACTCAATCTTATATGTAACCCGGGAATGTGCAAGTGGCCCTAATAATATTATCGCCCTCGAAAGTTGTCCTTGTTGTGTTCATTTGTAAAGTTTTTTCGAAATTAAAATTTTTCTTTTGCAGACTAGTTTCACTGAATGCCAAAATATTAAAAATCTCGACGGGCTAATATTAGGTACTAATGTTAAAACGTTTTGAATTGTGATAAAAATATCTTACCTTCTCTATATTCAGTATTTATATTTCTGCAGGTATAAACCAAGGAATATGATGTATAATCTGTCGCTAATACCCAGTAGTCAATATCAATGGTATCTGAAAAAACATGGCGTTGTATAAAACTATTTGTAAACTTAATTTTATTATCCTTATTGAAAAAAAATAAAACAGAAAACCGCAAGAACCAATAAAACAAGTAATTAGGTACCTAATTTATTTAATACTCCATTCCACAGAAGAATAGTAGTCACAGAGCTCCGCTGTATCAGTTTTGTAGGAAAAAAATAAACTTCTAAATATGGACTCCAAACTTCACCATTTTATTTTAGTACTGAATGTCTCTCAAACCATTAAGATGATTCTAACAATATAATCATAAACTCGAAAAATTTAATCTCTTCAAAAGCAGTCAAGTAAAAAAATATTTTTACTTTAACTCCTAAATTAATTTATTTTAATTCCAAATAATGTCAGAAAACAAACAATGACAAATAAAGCTTAATGCGCTAAGTTTTGTAAATCCCCAACGGAAAAATAGAGGTGTTCTGGGAAAGGTTGTTTCTGGGTTTGGTTTATTTAGAGCATTTCTTTTATGACATTGGAAGGCAAACAAGCAGACGGATTTCCTGATGGTAAGAAATTCTCGCCGCCTAGAGACACCAAAGGTGGTAATGGTGCGTTGCCAACCAGAGGCCAGAATGTTAGGCCTCGAGTAAAAGTAAGTTTACCGGCTACCTTACCCTCCGAACCGGAACACTTCATGAGATTATGGCGGCAGGAATAGGTAAGGCGGTGGTACCAATCCGGGTGAGTCGCTGCGAAACTCTTCCACCTAGTCAGATGTCACGGTGCTAGTGCTAGACGCCCAGCCTATGCTCGCCTTTTACGAGCTGCCTGGCACAGGAAGGCAGATGATCTATTCTACAAAGGAGCCCGGACCAACACGGGGGAAAATGAATTAAATATTAAAAATTAAGAAAAATAGGCACTTACTGTTGGTACCAGCTATGGGGAATGTGACAGTAAGCTTGGCACTTCCGTCAGTAGACGCAACTCTCGCAACACCATTGATGGTGTCTAATGTTTGGCCGATGACTTGTGTATTAAAGACGTCGACACCATCAACACCCAATGTATACAAGGCGTTGTTGCAAGTACCCATTTGGAACGTCGATGGGTATGACTCTATGTTATGCCATAATCCGAGATACTGAAAAAAGCTTCAAGTTTAGTGCAGGCACTCTATTTTGAGGCGTATTATTTTTTAATAACGGACATGAAAGAAGGAAGTTGTTTTTTCGATTCCAATTTTAATTGAGCTTTATTTACACCAATTTCAAATAATATGTTTTAATTTAAAACAGTCTAACAAGTTAGGATCTTACGTGAGATGTTCAGGGATATCGAGAAAACCTCTCTACTTGTACAGACGATTTAATATTGAATTGAAGTCTAATTAGAAGCTTTATTTAGATAACGTCTAACAATGATTAGTTTACCGTAAATAAATACTAAAGAAATACAACCAGGGTGTAGAGAGAGTATGCACAAAAGCCCTGGGATTCCACTATCAGTAGGGTTACTCTTGAATCTCGATTTTATGCAAATTGGAAATTTTAATCGGATATGATATTTAGGTACTCTTAAACACATTATTAGCGGTTTATTAACTTTTAATTCCGAAAAAGTGTAGTGAATCTGATGACATAATTTATTGTTTACTATTTACTCAAATTATTAATTTTTCGCTGGAATGTGTTTAAGAGTACCTACAACGACATTATTCAAATTTCCAGTTTGCATGAAATCGAGATTCAAGATTTAGCCATAATATCGTCAATTGTTTGCAATGAGATCGCCTTAGACCTGTGCTTTTTCAAATAAAAACCAGTAAGCAATAAGATTATCACTACCATGTTAGGACCCATCAAATGCTAGAATGTAGCAGATTTTAAAGGATATCCAATTTCAGCTAATATCGTAAAGTTACGTTATTGCTATTGCAGGATATATATACGGTATACGGCTGCTATACGGTAGCAGCGCAATGGTGGAGTGTTTGGATCCAATATAGACCTATTTACGGATAACATGTTGCACTATTGGAGTAATCTCGAAACACAAATCCTGACGCCGACAGTGTTAAAAACTTTTATACATACTTTCTAAACAAACCCAATTTTTTGGGGAAAAAACTTGTTGTTGGTATCCCTTTGTTGTGGGTTATT
This sequence comes from Calephelis virginiensis, assembly GCA_002245475.1. NCBI lineage: Eukaryota > Metazoa > Arthropoda > Insecta > Lepidoptera > Riodinidae > Calephelis > Calephelis virginiensis. Next base: position 276,573 of record NJDC01000102.1, read on the forward strand.
TACATTAGGATTTTTTTATTTATCTAGCTTCACAAACTAACAACCAAATACTATAGGTACGTAAAGATAGAGTGAATTTAATTAACTTCAGTTGAAAAATTGAAACCGGTTGACTTAAATATGAAGTAAAGTGTATTGTAAAAATGCAAGGGCTAATAAGAAAGTAAGTATACTATAGAATTCCACTAAATGGATGATGAAGAGAGAGGGAGAGAGATGAATAAATTATATTAATAATGTTTACTTACATTAGCAACATTGAAGCTTGGAACGACACTGATATTTTCATCACACTGTCCACGATAGACGACGGGTGTGGTCTGATCCGGAGTCGGGAAGTAGAAGCAGGCTCGGTCAGACTGATCTATGGTCTCGAAGTAGCGATTGTCGAGGACGTTTACAGTGTTAACTATTGCATTGATCCTTGTTGTCGCTGCAGAGGTTAGTTCTGATGTTCTACTTAACTTCCAACTTGTAACTGTAAGGATTGAGCAATCGTAAGTAAAGGAATGGAAATAACCAGGGTCAAGGGCGAATCCATCCTAGATTCAATAGATTCAATGGGATTTCAGGTCGAATATGTTCTATCGAATTTGGAGGCTACCACGAAAGAGGCTTCGAGCGTGTGTTCCTCATTGGCTTGTAGACTGCATTCGTCTCTGTCCAGTGTTGCCATCCAATATTCAAGAACAGGCCAACAAATGAATAAGATGAAAGATTTCTTTCGTATTGTTCCGTATTTTTCCACTGAGTAGATTAGACTATCTACCTCTCTGCCAGGAAAATCGTAAAAGGCGAGTGCAGGTGAAAATATAGGGCATCATTACCAATAAAACTACAGGTGGTTAAGCGCTGTGCAGCAACTTGCCCGGTAGGGACCCACCGCCTTATCTATTCCTGTCACCATAATGACTCTGTCATGTTCCGATCTGAAGGGTAAGGTATCTGGTAGACTTTAACAAAAGGCCTTTTATCCCGGCTCAGGACTAAGGAATCTTTAACAACTATAGTGTCTTTAGGTCACGGTTGTTTCTTACCATCAGGAGAGCCGCGTGCTTGTTTGCTGATGTCTAACATAAAATAAAATTAAGAATAAATCTAGCTGATAATAGAAGTCTATTACGAAGAACTACAGGATCTAGTGTTTCAATAGCACCATAAACGAACGAGTATTTAAATGGGAGAGACATTTAATTGAATCGGGCGTTACTTTACGGATATCCATTACAATAGATGTATAATATTAAACCTTTATCTTGCAAATCTATGCAAATATTGAAGTGCACAATCTTCAAAAAAGTTTTTGAAGTTTTTCCTTGTTTAATCTTTAAGTTTTGTATATATTTGTTGTTAGCATATTGTGTTGCATCTATTTTATTGTCCATGGTTTCACCCAAGAAAAAAGTTACTTCAAAAGAGAATCCATACATATGTCAGTATAAAAAGTAGCCCATATCCATATTCAACTTCTTATCTATTTCCATGCTAAGAAAATCACTCCAGTTCTTTTGACGTCCAACGGAAGGTGCAATATGTACTCTCGTATTTATAACATTATGGTTGGTCACAAACATGTAGGATTTCTTTACGGAGCTTAGAAATAAAGTGGCTTTCTATACAAATCCACTCAAATTTTCTACCGAATTTCCGAATGTATGTGATAGCTTCGTTTATATAGATTCCAATTATTTTGGGAACGGAATTCCCTTCCCTAAATGCTTATTAATCAATTTCAACGTATGCATTGTCATAGTTTTTTTATGTTAATTGCAACATATTTTTTTATGATTTGTGTTTAATTGTGAAATAAGATGTGAGATATGTCAAAATCAATCTTTGGAAAATAGTGGTTATATTTATAAAAAATAGTTTCTATCTTTATAAGAATAGCATTTAACTTTGAATGTTTCTAATTTTGAAAAACCCTGTTGTATGATCACATTTTAATTATTGCTGCAAAAAATAAAACTAGTGAACTATTTCTATACTTGCCTCTACGCCGTTGGTTGGGGAGATTTCTGCAGCTGTACACCAGGGCAAACGTGTTATAATCTGTATCCAGGATCCAATATTCTGCAGGTGATGTGGCTATAAAAACATTTAGTCATGTTTGTAAAAAATTAATCGCACTTGAAATTTTACACTGAGGGTTCCGTACATCCACGAAATATTACCTACAACTTCATTATCAATCAAATATTATTTTCCTAAATGATAAATTTACATCTATACAAGAAATTCCAATTTATTTCATCCCCTATCCATAAACAGCTACATTTGTAATTTGCAATTTTACAATTAATGTAGGTGTCTCTTGACTATCACTAAATGTAGCGCCTTTTTTATTGTGTTGAAGGCTACATCAAAAATAACACTAACGGCTGAACTCACATACGTCAATTAACATTTAATCTATAATTAAATCATAATTTTGCATTGAAAATGTCAGCCTTATGACTGAATAAAATATAACTGTCGTCTTTTTTTAGTAGGTTTTTTTAGCACGTAATTTTAAGACGGAAAAAATACTACACCAGTTTTATGAATTTTTAAGCAGTGTTCAAGCAAAGGTATTTCAATGAAGCTATGAGTATAAACGAAATCAGGTCCACGCTCCTTCTGCGGTATTTTATCCTTATTTTAAAGAAAAGTAAAATGGCGTTAGAAGCTAGAACTAGAGTGACATTAAATACAAATTAGGAGGGAAATAAGTATCTTTGGATACGACCATACCTCGAGAAGGTAGAAGTACAACCAGTGCTTCCACGATAAGTCAAAGATAGCATTGTGATAGGTGACACAACTATCGCCAACCGGGCACATAAAATTCAGGGTAGCATTATTTTTTATTCAAAATGTAAAATGTGTTTCGAGTTGCTTGACCCGGGAATTGAACCTTATGTAGTCTACCCTAACAAAGGACTAAGAAGTATAGATTAATAAATCTGTCAGATATAGCAAATTACTTGGGTATTATCTGAGAATGATGTCAATAGTCTCCGAAACCGGAGTGTTTGTATGAAAAGAGTAACGAATGTGGCGGAACACGGAAGGTCTGCAAGAATCGTGAGATTTGGCACTCGATACTCTCTGCCGACCCCGTAATGGACTTGGCGTGAGGTATATATGTACAAAAAGTAAATTACTTGTTGGGAAATAAACCAGAAGCTTCCCACTGCCATCAACGGAAGCGAGGACTGCTGTGCCGCTTATCGTCTCCAGAGTCTGGTTGACCACTTGAGTGTTGAATACGTCGACAGAACCAGCTTGATTGAGGGTGTACGTAGCATCGTTACATCCACCACTTTGAGATAAAGATGGGTAAGACTCGATCATGCGCCACCGGCCAACATACTAAAAAAATACAATTCATTATGTATCGCTTTCCTCTCACCGTAACCTGTACCTTATTTTAATAGACTCCAAAAAGGAAGTGGCTATCAATTCGATTGAATGTTTTTTTTAATGTTTGGTATGCGATTGAAGCGTTTCTTTTTTCAAATCATGATTCAGAGGTATAATACTAAGATCGGAGCAGTGATTCTTGCGTTATATTCAATTATGCACTATGTTTTAGTAGGTACCTCGTGGATGTGGTATGTGTGTGTAATGTGTAGGGTACCTGGTAGAGTAACACCGTTGACCTAATAACCCTTAAACAGAGCTACAACATCTATAGGGTATATAGACTACAGTCGTCTCTTATCATCAGGATAGCCGTGTGTTCGTTAGCTGAGTTAACTGACAGCATTATCAGTGTTTTGTCTCTTTTTATCACTTCCATTGAAAGAAGATAGCGATACCTCAAAATTAGTTAAGGGAATGCACAACCAAGTTACAACCATTGTTATAATTAAAAACTTGAGTACCTACTTGATTTGATTGATTTAATTGTAGCAAAAATTGAAAAATCCCAAAATGACTCACCCGAGTAGGATCAAAGTTTTGTATCACGCTGATGGTTTGATCGCAAGTCCCGACAAATTCCACTGGCTGTCCAGGGATGAAGTCAGGCAAGTAGAAGCAGGCATCATCAGATTGGTCAATCGGTTCAAAGTAAACATTGTCTAGTACGTTTATGGGTGCAATGGCGGCGTTAATCAAAGAATTTGCTGCAGGCGTCAGTTGTTTCGTTCTGCTTAATTTCCAACTGTATACTGAAAGTGACAGTGAAACATATGAAACTAACGAAGAAAGCTAGTAAAATCGTGAAACATTTGGATTAATAGTGTTTAATAGGAAAAGGAATTACAATGCAAAAAATAAATGTTTAAATGATTAAATTTGCAAATTTTCCGCCAAACAAATATATACCTAGCACGACTTAAATATCACTTAAAATCTTACCAGCTCTAAAGTCGTTGTTGATGTTCACGCAGCTGTACGCCAGAGCATAACTTGTGTAGTCCGTACTTAATATCCAGAATGGTATGTTGATCACTATAAAAATAATTATAATAAAAAATATGCCTTTCTATCGGCCAATATTAATAACCTTTCTAAGATAAGAGATTGTGCTATTTTAGATCAGTTGCCAGGTAACTGCTGCTATTTTTCAAAATTAACAAAAACATCGTCTCTATCTCTAGAAGGAATATCTTTATCTGCAGATAGGTTATTAATATTGGTCGTATAATAATCAACAAATCAGTTTTTGATAGCGCTATCATAATTAATTCCAAAAGCAGAAATTTTTACCAACAATTCATAACGGAGGAAGACATTTTTTTGATGAACATCTAGATGTCTGCGTTTATTAAATTTATCCTGATATCTATTAAAATATTTCTATGTATTATTTTCATTGACAACACCCATGACACAATCATGTAACTTGTTTACTTTTGGGGTTAGATTCAATTTGTATTATTTTTCCAGATTTATTTTTTGTTTTAACGGAATCAACTTCAAACGAAAGGGAATAATCATATATGCTTTGTTTAAAATGTAAACCGTCCTTGAAATTTGAAAAAAAAAAGACAATTGAAGTAAAAGCGTAACGTTAGTAGTCATGCAGGCGAAGTTTCAGGGGTAAAATAGGTGTTGACGAGGTGATAAAACGTTCGACAGTCTTAAAGTTTGCTTTTTAACAAAATTATTTAATATTTGTAAAAGTCAATATTTCATTTCCAAGAACATTTAATCAATCGACCTAATTTTTTAAAATACTCTACAAAAGAGAAAGTTACCCAATTACTCGGTCAATTAGAAATGGACTTTTATGATACCTTTTTGAAAAGGCAAGTGGTCATGGTTTCGAAGTGGTTCCAAATAAATTTTAACAGTCGAATAGTTACTTTTTTTATATTGGAAGGCAAACAAGCAGATGCATTTCCTGATGGTAAGAAATTCTCGCCGCCTAGAGACACCAAAGGTGGTAATGGTGCGTTGGCAACCTGAGGCCGGGATGTTAGGCCTCGAGCAAAAGTAAGTCTACCGGCTAGCTTACCCTCCAAACCGGAACACGTCATGACGTTATGGAGGCAGGAATAGGTAAGGCGGTGGTACCAATCCGGGTGAGTCGCTGCGAAACTCTACCACCTAGTTCTACTACAAATTATATTACTTATACTAACTACTATTGTCTTAGGATTTTGAAAAAATGAATGATGTGGAATCATCTCGGAATCGTTAGCTACCTTTCGAAAAAAAATGCGAAATGGTGCCTAATAAGAGAGACGTTCGCATTTATGTTAGGATTAACTTACCAGTATTATTAGATGTGATTGTGATTTGAAGTCGTCCGCTGCTGTCCTGTGCCGAAGCAAAGCTGAGAGTTCCGGGAGTGGTTCCGAGAACTTGGTTGATGACGTTGGAGGAGATCAGGTTGAGCGTGTTGCCCGTACCAGCCGAGTACTGGTGGCTCACACACTCGCCAGTCTGCTGGTCTTTAGGGTATGCTTCGATTTCAAACCATTCACCTTGGAACTGTAAGAATGTCAGACTTGTAAATATGGAATGGAAATAAATAAATATTTCTGGACAAACACAGAAATTGATCTAACCCTAAAGTAAGCAAGTTTTATGTTTATTGTATTGCTGACCAATCAGAACACACGGACACTTTTTATGTAAAATGTAAAAAGTAATGAATCTAAAGCACTACCTTGTGGTACACTGCAGTCATTAGAAAATTTGAAGTGTAGACTTTCTTGCCGTTTCTATATAGTTTTGATTTGTATTTTCTAAATGTTAACCAATCTAATAAGTCATTAGATAGGTACTATTTGCCCCATTTCATGTCATATATATTCATAGATCATCATGTCAATATAGTCATATTTCATATTTAGGGTTTTCAGCTAGTAATTTACATTTTTTCTCTATACATATATAACTAAATAATATGCCCAAATTTTAATGAAAGAAAGTTGGGACTAAAATGTTAGTGCGATTCAAATGTCATTTACAAATTTTTATGTTCACTTTTATAAAAAAAAATCTTTGAAAATATTTTACTTATGTAGTACGTAGTGTACAAGTCATAACGTCACCAGCCTGCGCATGCGATTGCAATCAACTTGCGTCAAATTAATGCACTGTTTATTTTATTATTGTTACAAACAAGCATCTTGCGTTTTGCATTGGATATATTTTTTAACTTTAATAGAACGGTAAGGTCGTCTTAAGCTGGCTTTTGGATTTTATCATAAATCCCGATCGTAATCATATCATGTAAGTCAAAGTTTAGCTTTATTCCAATTTCATAAAATTAGGCCTGAATATAGTTAAAGATTTCGTGCCTATGCTAATTTATTTAAAAAAGCAGTAACCCGTATCTAACAAAGTTGGAAGTTTGTAATGGGAAGTAATAAGTGTGTTTTTTCATACACAATATAATTAGCTGTAACATGGAACAAAGTTCGTTGGGTAGGCAGTTAGTTAGTAAGTCCGGATTCCTTTGCAGAATAGACCATCGGCCTTCCTGCCAGGCAGCTCATAAAAGGCGAGCATAGGCTTCCCGTCACTAACACCGTGACATCTGACTAGGTGGTGGAGTTTCGCAGCGATTTGCCCGGAATAGTATCACCGTGTTACCTATTCCTGGCGCCATAACTTCAGTGCATGCCGTTGACCTGTTCCAGTTTGGAGGATAAGGTAGCCGCTAAACTTACTTACTTACGCATTATCATCTTTGGTGTCCTTAGGCGGCGTTAATTTATTACCATCAGGAATTCCATCCGCTTGTTTGCCTTAACATTATAAAAAAGGTTAGAAAATGTAGATATTGCTTACCGATGTCAGATTAAAGTTCGGTACAGCTTGTATACTGTTATCACATTGTCCAGGGAATACGACAGGAACTCCGGGTTCTGGTTCCGGGAAGTAGAAACATCCTTCTCTACTTTGATCCCTTGGATTATAATACCGGTTGTCTAGGACTGGGATAGAGCTGATGGCCTGGTTGATGGCTGTTACCGCGTTTGCTGATAGCTGCTTTGTTCTACTTAGCTTCCATGACCAAACTATAATGACATTTTTTAATTAGTTATTGGTTTTTTCGGATTGTGTTTATATAAATCATAAGTTAAAAATTGTACCTTGTCTAGTTTCGCTGTTAAGATTGAAGCAAGTATATACGAGGGCGTAGTTGTTGTAGTCAGTAGCGATCACCCAATAATCCGTTTCGATTGTCACTGCAACAAAATTGCATTCTTCATCATTTCACATACAAGATTCATGCTGAACTTACACACATACATATCTTCAAGCCAAGTCCCTTAGGGTTAGTCATCATGCACCGTACGCCGCCAGTCTTCGGGCACTTTGCCGATCCTCCAACATTTTTTGGAGAAACAGAAACAGTCCCGGATGGCAGGACCACCAAGCTTGATAATCAAATCTGTAACCACATTACCTGCTCCAGCAATCTTACCATATTTTATACTTCTTATCGCTCATTTAACTTCTTCCATCATGCCGTCAATGCGATCACATGTCCCCGCTATTTCTTAGTCATTGGCATGTTCATACATATCACCATAAAATTACTTTTTTTAAGTCCGTCACTATTTGTTCTTCTGTCCAACTTCCGATCTCCGATTCCGATACTCGGCTTAAGGGTATAAAGATCATATTTTAAAACATGTGGTTTGGTTCAGATAAATGAAAGAAAATTAGATATTGTGTACTACATTCGCTAGATTTTGCAAAAAACATATACATATTTACAGGTCTCTTGTCTATCCGGTAATAAAATTTCGAGTGTCAAATGCCACGATCCCTGCAGATCTGCCAAGCTTCTTCCACAATCATTACTTTTATCTTCCAAATACAAATAGTTAATTTAAAAGAAATTGTGATCTTATTCATAGTGTGAAAACGAAGAATAATTGAACCTTGCTGGTCATACGTCTCGTCTTCACAAGTAAGCCATTTCATTTTCCATGGGATATTCCATGGGCCAATGATATAGGAACGAAAGGTAAAAATATCTTTTCGCTGAGTTTTTTGAATAATTCTTGGCAGTGTAGTTAATAATCCACAATCATCAAAACCTATCCCATTATCTATAAATTGAATTATCCATAAGTATAATATTCGTAAATTTATTATTAATACAAGAAGCACATGTAGCGTTTATCCTAGAGGACTCAGAAAAAATGTTGTGCAAGTTGTAAAATCAAAAAAAAAAAATTAGTGACTGCGTTGATGACTCTAATGTCAAACTTCCTTTATATTGAATTCCCCGTAGATAACGACATTTCCAACAGTTTCTTGAATTAGCGACAGACAGGACAGCGACGGACTTATAATATTAGTGGTTATCTATTACCATCTGGATCACTATGTCTTATACCTAAAATATTAAAAACTGAAATTTTGTATAAAAATTGTAACTACCTTATGCTGACAAACGCGGAGAAACAGCTACTTGATAATATTTGGTATGCAGGACAAGTACATAGTAGATACAGGAGTTACTTACAGTTGGTGCCTGCGACGGGGAAGCTCACAACGAGCTTGGCGCTGCCGTCAGTGGTGGCGAGACGGGCGACCCCGTTGATGGTGTCGAGCCTCTGGTCGATGACCTGCGTGTTGAAAACGTCCACTTCGCCGCCCACCAGAGTGTAGAATGCGTTGTTGCAAGTGCCTTCTTGGAACGCGCTTGGGTAGGATTCGATATCGTGCCACAAACCCATATACTGCAACAAAGCAGAATACCATTTTAGCATGTTTGACATCTTGACGTAATATTTAAAGATTTTATATAAAATTTAAGATGCTTAATAGAGATGGGAACGAGTAATGTACAGCATTAGAATTTATTATGTTGATTTTCAATCTGTTATTTTCCAACAATAGCAACATTTGTGGAGATTAAAGTTTAGGTGTTACAACATTTTTATTAACGTTGTGTAATTCGTAAATAAATTAATAATTTAATTGCTTTCACATTTGCAATCTCTTGTCATGTGAGTGTGTCATGTCACCAATTTTGCTATTTTTGTCCTATTATTGTCAGTAGTAGTATCATATAAAAAATTGGTACATTCATAATAATCAATCATCAGGAAATTCATAATAATAATTCATTATAATAATCAGGACAGGATATGATCTGTCGGCTATTCTAGTTTGAAATTATTATAATTTTGAATTAAAAGTGACTGTAATATTCAATTAATTTTTATTTTTGTTGTGTTTGTAATAATATTTATATTGATTGTTCAATTTTGTTTTACTTTAGATTAATCCATCGCTGGTTTTTCCAAGGATAATATTTCCAAAATGCTGAAAGATATATATTATTTTATTACAAAAAAAAATTACTCACACTGACTGCATTGAAGTTGGTCACTACAGGAATGCTCTGATCACATTGTCCTCGGAAGACAACAGGTGTGTTAATTTCGGCCGTGGGGAAGTAGAAACAGGCGGAATCTGACTGATCAATGGCCGCGTAGTATCTATCGTTGAGGACGTCTATACTGTTCACGATTTGGTTAATTCTTGTTGTAGCGGCAGCAGTTAGTTGACCTGTTCTGCTTAATTTCCAGCTTGTTACTGAAATAAAGATACAATGAAGACAATCAAACAAATGAAATTTAATATTTTTATGATTTAATTGATTCTGGTATATATTTGAGTTGACTGAAACCCGTAACACAAGCAAGTAACTTGCTTACTTTGGGATTAGATTAAATTTGTGTATCTTGTCTTAGGATATTTATTGATTACTGTAGCTGATTAGTGTGGATTTATTTTTGAGAATTCGTGACTGCTTTACGTTTACATTTGGCTTTATTTAGCAAAAAAAAAATACAATAATAAGCAGCTGATTCTATAAGTTATCTTAGTTGGCAAAAAAAGTAGTTGCTGCTACATAGATTAAAAAATATTACTTTCAGTCAATGAAAATAAAATTATAAATTTCATGTCTAATATAATGTTAGAATAATTATAAATACCTCTGCGTTGTTCCGTGTTAATATTTACACAACTATAAACCAGCGCGAAGGAATTGTAGTCTGTGTCCAGTACCCAGTATTCCGCAGGAATTTGAGCTAAAAGATATAAATAATTAAGTAGTAAGACTTTTATTTTTGTAAATGTAATATAACCATTTAAATTTTGTCTAAAAACAATCCCTTCAATATGTTTAATTTTCGAGTGTTGTACAATGTAAAGCTCACAGGTTTCTCAATATACTTATCACACATTAAGTACTGCATTTTACTAAGTAAGAGGAACTGCATCTTTCGGTTCTTACTTGTGAATTATAGTATTTTTTCTACATTAATTTTTGCTCTTTACCATGAAAAATATACCAAGAATACTTATCACGAACATTTGATATAAGATTTTTTTTATATTTATAGCCAGAGTTTCTATTTAACTCATACCAGTCTTTTTATTTATGACACCATAACCCCAAAGATTAATTACCATTACGAGACAGGAATTTTAAAATATCTTATTTTTTTTTTGTTTTTAAAATAACTTACTGCCTGGGAAATATACAAGCAACTTTCCACTCTCATTAGTAGTAGTAGCGACTCCAGTAATAGTGTCCAGTTCTTGGTTAATAACTTGAGTGTTGAAAACATCCACCGTATTGTTAGGATTTAATGAATAAGTAGCATCGTTACATGTCCCGTCTTGGAATTCTGTTGGGTAGCTCTCGATGAGGCGCCAACGGCCGAGATACTGAAATAAATCAATTTAAAAATGTACATACTTGAAAATACTAATAGGGAATATCATTTTTGTTAATTAGTTAGTACTCCAATAAATTTTACATCAAATAATGTTTAGAATTGCTTACCCTCGCAACATCAAAGTTCTGCACAGTGTTAATGTTTTGGGAACATTGTCCAGTAAATATAACAGGATTTCCAGGAGCTATATCCGGTAAGAAGAAGCAAGCCTCATTGGATTGGTCAATTGTTTCGTAGTATCTGTTTTCAAGTACGTTGATACCTTGGATTGCCGAGTTAATAGCATTATTTGCTGCTGGTGTCAGTTGTTTTGTCCGACTGAGTTTCCAACTGTATACTGTAAAATTGTTTCAATTACATTACGTTTTTTTAAAACTTTTCATGGCATATTATAAAGCGAGTGGTTTTAATTACGAATTATCTACTTGTTTTAAATTAGAAGTTTTTTATTTACTGGAGAATGGTTTTAAGTGGTAGGAGAACTTATGAGTCTAACGAAATGGTTTATGAACAAATCTTTACAGAACTCATCTAATACTATGAATTTAGAAACATATAAGATAAGTAATAGTAAATTATAATGAATAATGCTCACCTCCTCTAAAGTCATCGTTAATGTTCACACAACTATATGCCAACGCATAGCTTGTGTAGTCGGTGCTCAGTATCCAGAATGGAATGTTTATAACTGAAAAAAAAGACGCACAATGCTTAGATTAGAAAGTTTTTTTTAGCTAAACTGCCAAAATGGCATCGAGCTAATGTCATCCATTACTTTTATATGATTTTCGATATACCTTTTTGACACTAACAAAACTTACCAGTATTATTAGATGTGATTGTTATTTGAAGTCGTCCGCTACTGTCCTGTGCCGAGGCAAAGCTGAGAGTTCCGGGAGTGGTTCCGAGAACTTGGTTGATAACGTTGGAAGAGACGAGGTTGAGCGTGTTGCCCGCACCGGCCGAGTACTGATGGCTCACGCACTGGCCAGTCTGTTGGTCTTTAGGGTAAGCTTCAATTTCAAACCACTCGCCTTGGAACTGTAGAAATGTCAAAGTTGTAGACCCAAGATAGCCTAAGCACGTGACAATAACGGAAATCAAAATATACAGATAGAAAGATAGAAAGTACAGAGATGTTTTGAATAACATACGCGCAGCTAGTTTTTAAAATAGAACGAATGACTTCGGAATTTTCATTCATCTCTTTTAAATAAGATTTGGAAAAAGAATAAAACCAATTTTTAATACTATCCACACAAACTGTTATAGTAATTAGGAAGAAAGAAATTAGTTCACAGAGTCGGTTACCACATGCAGAAAAGTAAGAAGTTAGAAAACTGATACATCGAAATCTAGATGAGATAAAATATGTAGGTTATTACATACCGATGCCATATTAAAGTTCGGTACAGCTTGTATACTGTTATCACATTGTCCAGGGAATACGACAGGAACTCCGGGTTCTGGTTCCGGGAAGTAGAAACATCCTTCTCTACTTTGATCCCTTGGGTTATAATACCGGTTGTCCAGGACTGGAATAGTGCTGATAGCCTGGTTGATGGCAGTCACAGCGTTCGCTGTTAGCTGCTTTGTTCTACTTAGTTTCCATGACCACACTGGAAATGACACATATTTTTGAGACCAGCTAAACTGAGTATTTGGATTGTATTATCAAATCATGTTAGATAAAAGCTGTACCTTGTCTAGTTTCGCTGTCAAGATTGAAGCAAGTATACACGAGAGCGTAGTTGTTGTAGTCAGTAGCGATCACCCAATAATCCGTATCGATTGTTACTGCAACGAAATTAAATTCTTTATCATTTTCAGGTGTAAGATTCACGCCGAACTAAGTAACTTTAAGTTAATTATGTTAAAAATTGTGCTTTATTCGCTTCCCGACTCTCATTAATCTCCAACCCTACTCATAGGAGATTTATGTTCGACTTAAGAGAATAAAGATTAATTTGAAAGTAGTAACACCTATGGTCTAGCGGTCCGTTGTCGGACTTGACTTCTTGATGTCTCGGGTTCTATCCAAAAAAAAATAGAAAATATTTATTTTCAATTTTCTAATCATATTAAGGTGGTCCGGGATTGTATATGTGCCCGGGTGGCGCTATCGCCACCTATCACATTGTGGGACTTAGTGTCTTCGGCTAGTCGTGGGTGCCCTGGTTGTGCCTCTGCGTACTCCTTCGGAGATATGGGCATGGAAATATTTTCTTTAAAAGTAGTATAAATACTTTCCTTTTTACATTTTGGGGTCTTATATGTAATAATACATTTGCTTCATTCAGTAGATAACACCGTTAATAGTGTGAAATTAATGAATAAAAAAAATCAATGTGCAGTACATCATAACAGGTACATAACTAACGTACAGTTGGTGCCTGCGACGGGGAAGGTCACAACGAGCTTGGCGCTGCCGTCAGTTGTGGCGAGACGAGCGACCCCGTTGATGGTGTCGAGCCTCTGGTCGATGACCTGCGTGTTGAACACGTCCACTTCGCCGCCCACCAGAGTGTAGAATGCGTTGTTGCAAGTGCCTTCTTGGAATGTGCTCGGGTAGGATTCGATGTCATGCCACAAGCCCATGTACTGCGATGAAACAAAATGCGATAGTCAATTTTTATATCGGTTTACTGCTTTTTGGTTTCTTTGAAACGCTATAAGAATGCATTTTATGTAAGATGTTTTTGTAAATTAGATTTATGAATAAAAAAGACAAGCTCGATAAGTTTCTTTCGCCAGATCGTCTCAGTAAGTGTTCGCGACCCAACCGGTAAAGGTTTTAAATTTATATAGACGCGTCACACGAACCTTTGCATGGTCTTTTTAATTAATACATATAAAAGTGAATCTTCATTTCGCATGGTCATCGCATCACGCCTGAACTAATAGACCAATTTTGCTAATTCTTTTGTTGTTGTGTTAGTTTTTGTCAGGAGAAGGATCATTAAAAAAAATCTAAGAAAATTGCATGGAAACTAGAGAAAACCATACTTTAATTTTCTCCGTGTAGACTGTCAGTAACTATTATATATATCAATGTCAAACTATACAAAGTTCGCCAGTTCGGAAATTGTAAAATAAATATGTTCTGTTGTTATTATTATTCAATTCAAATTTAAAAAAGTTAATGAAATTATAATTTTTTAAATATTTATTTTCTGTTAATGATGATTTCAATATGCACTAAAACCAAATATTTGATTTATTTGTTTCAAGAAATTATAAAGGTGTGATAAAACTTTTTATTATATTGTTATTCAAATCATTTTTATTTTCAATTTTCATAGTTTTGGACAAATGCACCACTTTTTTGTTCTGTATTTTACACTTAACTTCTAAATACTGAAAGGCGTAGATTTTTATTAATAATATCACACTCACATTAACTGCATTAAAGTTGGTCACTACAGGAATGCTTTGATCACACTGTCCTCGGAAGACAACAGGTGTGTTAATTTCGGCCGTGGGGAAGTAGAAACAGGCGGAATCTGATTGATCAATTGCCGCGTAGTATCTATCGTTGAGGACGTCTATACTGTTCACGATTTGGTTGATTCTTGTAGTGGCCGCAGGAGTCAGTTGACCTGTTCTGCTTAATTTCCAGCTTGTCACTAAAATAAACATAATTTTGCAAATATTTACATGATTCTAGCACATTTCTATGGCTTTTTTTGTGCCATTCCTTCTACAACTTTGGTAAGGAATGTACTAATACTGTTATTCATTTTTTAAATCTGTTTAACTAAAAGTTAAGAAATTACTCAAATTTTGTAATACATGTCGAATAAATCTTTATATTTATAACTATAGATTGTTTATCAAAACACATAGCCGATGAAATATTGCGATTGGTGTACTATGTTGTATATTCAACTTTAGTTTTAAATATTCAGTATTCTCTATTATGTCAGAATGTCTTAAGCAAAATGTAGTTATGGTGGTCACGGTTACGTTTGGCGTAGCATTTGGCCCTCCTGAGTCATGCGCTCAGGAGTGTCGTATTTCTTATCTGTTCGCGTATTTCGGGAAGTTATGATTATAGTTGTGGTATTGTGGTTATTAGTGTAGTTAGCATAGCATGTGATGCAATAAGTGGCTCATTAGTGATTGACGCGTTTTTATCGATTTACTATTAGCTGCTGCGACTATGTAACCATTTTTTTAACCTACAACAAGTACCTCTCGCAGTGCCACTGATACTAATTTCACCATGTCACAGGATGACATAAGGAATATGAAGGATTGCAATTCTTAACTTAATAATTATGATCCAAGGCCTTGGTGTTGGGTCTTCTAGGCGGTGCATTATTTGGTAGGCATTCACGCCGAAGGGCGGGGTGAAGCCTACTGGTTTCTCCTTCATAGGGTTTGCGTAGACACGCATGCCGTGACGTGTTTAAATAGTGTTGTCGTAGTGGAACTGTTATTCCAATGTTTGCGATGGTAGTTTAGCAACAGATGTACGCTGTAGTTGTTTGTGGGAGAGTACGGCGATGTTTGCATACAGTGTAGTGAGTGAGTTAGTGGCTACTATATTATTTATTGTTATGATGAGTTTTTGATGTGATTGTTAGGATTGACTAGGAGGGTAGGGTAGCCGGTAGACTTGCACAATAGGCCTAACCTCTCTGCCACAGGACGGCAAAGCACCCGTAACATCTATGGTGTCTATAGGCCACAGATATGCCTTACGATTAGAAGAGTCGTGTGTTTGTTTGCTGACCTCTGACATAAAAAAATATTTCAAAATAATGTTGCTGCTAGATACAATTGCATAAATAAAAGTAAGAGAAGTTTTTGCTACATACTGTTAAAATATTAGCTTCAGTGAAGAAAAACAAATTACACAGTCTATGTCAAATATAATTTAATAATAATTAAAGGTACCTCTACGTTGTTCCGTGTTTATGTTGACACAACTATAAACCAGCGCAAAAGAATTGTAGTCTGTGTCCAGTACCCAGTATTCCGAAGGGATTGATGCTAGAAGATAGAATTAATAATGTATTAAATACACTATGTTACTAAAAGCAGCACTAATAAATTTTGAATGAAAATCAACTATCTTACTACATTTAA
>NJDC01000103.1:0-14407 GCA_002245475.1 Calephelis virginiensis
CCATACAGCCACGTCTTCCGTATTAATAAATCTTTTTCTTGTTATATATTTTCAATGTATGTCTTACGTATTAACTATTTATTTAAGTCATTAGTCACTATTTACACAGTCTTGTCTGGGTCTTGAGTAAAGCGGTGGTTTCGTTACACAAGCTCGTTTATAAGATTTGGTGGCAGCGAGGAAATTCACGATACACTAATTTCTTCATGATAATTTCATTAGTGCACTTTCACTGAGCAAAATCAAACTAATTCCCACCTAAATTAACCAATTTTACTCATATTTTACTCAAAAGCCGCCATTATTATAAATACATTAATTGATTCGTGACGATATTTTGTGTTAAGTGAGTTGTGATTTCGCCGCATCATTCCAATTTAAAGATTACGGTGTTCTAACTGGCCTCAAGTGTTTATATTTTTATAAAAGGACGTTCGGCGTATTATAATTACGCCAGAAAACTTTTTAGGTTACCTTGCTAGTGATTTTTAGAAAATGGTGAAATCGGTGAATTTTGTGAAATGTAAAAAATTTAGAATTAAAATGTTAAAAAAACAATTTCTGTTTTGCTTATTTTTTTCTATGCATGATATAATTGCCTTATTTGATATGAAATTGAGTTGCCCCTAAAATTTCTTATTATTGTAATGTTATTGTACCCTTTGCGTTTATAAGTGTTTTTTGTAAGTTGAATAAACGATTTTGTGTTTTTTAAATTTTAGTGGCAATTCGTTTTTTTTCATCAACAAATTAAAAAGTAATTAAATATTAAATATAAAAAAAACCCGTTCCTAGTAGTTTTTGCTTGATATACCTACGGGGCGCCACTGTCTCGTAGCTGTGTAAGGCTATGGTTGCATTTATTGTATATGTAGATACAATTCTTCTCTGTAAGTAATATTGTTCTGTGGTTAGCAGCATGGGCTTTTCAGTCAGTGAATTTGACAGTTCTCAGCAGTAGAAATTGATCAATTTAGTTCACAATTTATCCTATAGGTAGCTCTGTAGTCCTTATTGCCATTTCTTAAAATTTCACAATTGATATAAGGCAACATTTTAGTAAGAGGGTTGCCAACCATAAAATTTAATCGCACCTGTGTGTGCTATCTTTGATAGGTACGCTGCCTGTACGTTGGTAAATTCGATCATAAATTGGCGCGTACATAGAATTTTTATTAAAACTTCTATAAGTTTCAATAAAAAATTCGAGGGCTATTATTCTCTTCATAAAATAATTGATGAAATACGATTTTCCAATGTAGTGTCATCAATGCTACGTCAATCACAATGTTAAAAAATTATGAATTCAATCTGTGGCAAATTCGACGGCTTTTAGCTGATTGTGTGACTGGGGGCCCTTTCTCAATAACCAACAAAATAAATTTATGAAAATTAAACGTATAACATAATACATTAGTAATAAGTACAGGGTAATTCAATTCAATTCAATTGAAAATTTGTATTTTCAATTTCCTAATAAAAGTAAAGTTGCCGAGATTAGACATGTGCCGGGTTGCCGATAGGCTGCCACCAATCATATTATGGGACTTCGGCTAGCCGTGGTTGCCCTGGTTGTGCCTCCACCTACCTGCAACTTCACAGAAGTGCAAAAAGAAGGAAAATATTTATTTTATATTTACCATCGCCGGCGCTTGGTGAAATTTCCAAATAGGTATATATATATTTTAAATGCAGAAACACTTAACTTAAACAAAATAAATCTTAAACTAATTTAAGTTTTAGCTCTGATTATGCTGTTTTAAGCGAATCCGGTAGGCTATTTATAAAACAATAAATCATAAGTGATATGTGAAACAGTACAAGTGTTTCTTCAATTAAAAAAAGAAATATTCTTCTTATTTCTAAAAGTATTCAGCCGATTATTTTAAAATTCTTATTTAGTACTGTTTAAGCAGTAAATCAATTTTATCATTTTAAGCTATCTGTCTAAAAACAAATTACAATATTATAATAGTAAGCACAAAAAATGTAATAATAGCAAATTAGTAAATCCCGGACAATACCTTCATATTATGTAGCTAACAACCATCTTGATCAGAAACGCGATCAATTCCTACGTTTAAAATTTGTGATGCCACTGACAGACAGACACACATACACACTCAAACACAGACACGACAAATAACGTCCCTCGTTTAGGTTTAAAAAAAATTATGCACGAAAAGTAACACGAAAAACGATTAAAGAAAATCCATGGGTTGGGATTTAGGGATAAAAGGGTTCGGACTTCCATTTAGGGATAAAAAAAAATTATACTGACCGATAGCGTAAAAGAGTTCAGTCATTAGATTTGTAGCTTAACAAAAAAACTAATACTTTGATACCAGTAAGAATTCAATTTAAAAATAAACTAAAAGATGTGTCACTATTACATAAGTAATTGTTGCTATTTTTTTAAACAAACAAAGACATCTTCCAATTTTATAATCCATGAATGACATGGTTGGCTCGTAATCTTATTTCCTCTGAATATGTTTTTATTACCTTAATTAAAAGGCCACTTTTTTTAAACTGGCAACACTTATGTTGTACTATCCCTTAACAAAAACGTTGGCAGCCCAGCCGCCATGTTTTAAAATCACTTTGTAAAAATAAAACATGTTTTTCTTGATAAATTCAGTTAAAATTTTGTTTACTTTTTGTTTTATACCCGGATATGAATTTGTGGATTGAGACAACTAATACCGCTTAGGTACCACACAGGATTGCTGTTTCTGTATTGCTATTTGGTATTTCGCATTTCGACATGGACTCGTATTTACAGAAAATGTGCTTGTTACTACAATGAGAATATGATAATTACGATTAATATGATGTCTTCAATAATACTCGTGAGTATAAATCATTGTTAAAACTTACTATACAATTATTATGATAAGACAGGACCGAACTGTATTTTTGAGTCGGATATGTTTATTCAGTTCCTTGAATTTAGAGCCTTGTAGGGTTTTAAAATCATAAGTTAAAAGATAAATTAATTTACTGCTAGATAAATAGGTACAATTGTTTCAATGGAAATGTTAAGTTCACACTTAAAATGTCAATCGAAAAATTATATGCTAGTTTTGAAATTTTGTTATAAATATGTCTAACAATAGATATAAATATAAGCCAAATTTAAAATCACTTATATACTTTGTTAAAAAACGTATTACAAAACAAAGTTTATAGTGAATTCTCATTTTTTTGTATCTTTTAAATACATATAAAGTTTTGATCATACTAAGCAGTCAGTTCTTATAATTTACATGCGTTTTTATGCAATGCATTAAAATAAGGATAAATGTACATTCTTATTGGTTATAAATACTTCACAATTTGCCACCATATTAATGTTGTATGGCACAAACATGAGAAGGGAGAGCACATACAGAACTGGTAAATTTAGATAGAATTATTTATCAAATATTATGTGAAAGCAATTAAAAATGAATAAAAATCGTCTCAAAGTGCTCTTTTTTGTATTTTATCATCTACAATATTAAATATAATGTTCATTGCAATTAAATAAATTTCTTTCTATTTCAGAGTTTGTCAGACTTCGATGTTTTACAATTACTTAAAATAATGCCAAACAATCTTTGCTGGGTTCTTCGAGGCCTCATTTTGATTTGATTCATGCAAAAATATGGTTAAAGTACAAAATAGTGCTGGAGTGAATAAAATACAAATTAAAAAAATGAAACTTTTGGTACAAGAAGCAAATACTCAAGATCTAGAAATAAACACAAGATTAAATAAATTACAACAAAACTTGTTTTATTTTAACCCCCATTCAGCCCTTTCAGTGACAATAAAAATGATTGTAATTTGATAATGACTCATTTTTTATAATTGATGAAACAAATTACAGTCTTATTTTTATTGTCACAAAAATGAAATCTGAAGTTCTCCTGAAAAGGGCCTATATAGCGGCTATACCATGACATGTATATTTATACATCTATATATTGAATATTTAGTTCTTCACCGGTCCGTGGCACCCCGCCACTGTCTCATTTTCGTTGACATTTGATTGCATTTGATTTGACAATTGCAAAGACTGCAGACTCTATTCCCAGTGCACCCATTGATCATAATGTAAATATTGTTACTGTAAAGTGAACTGTAGAGTAAATTAATTTAAATAATAATAAACAGAACTAGCGCAGATAGCCCAGATATCTACCGACTGTTAAGACTTCGATGTCCCTACTTTTATTTTAAAAATATTCGAGAATGTCTGCACATGTGAGTATCTAATTTAAATAGGTAACACTAATATAGGGAATGCCAATGGGGCAATAGAAAAGGTAATATAATCTAAACATAGGAAGGTTTATTATATAGTAATATGTTTTGTTTCTTAATAAATCCCTATGTATAATGTGTAATTTTTTAACCATTTAACCACCACTTTACAATCGATCCTTACTGCCACAATATAATAAGCCATTGTACACTACCAGTCAACCTTATTTTGTTTGAAAGTTTGTTAAATGCACCTAATTTAACTATGTATAAAAATATATACTCTGTGGTACTAGTAAAAGTTTACTTACAGTAAGCAAAATTTAATTCATTTTAAAATTTTTATCTCTTTTATCACCACCTATGTCACTGTGGGACTTGACTTAGTGTCTTTTGCTAGTTGGGGGTGACCTGGTGGTGCCTCTGCCTACGTCTTTGGGTATAAGGGCGTGAAGATAATCTTTTTTCAGATTTTATGGTAAGCATCAGCAAAAAGAATTCTTACAATCAAAAAATGAATGTCTTGTTTGCCTTTGCACATTAACTTTGTTTGCTTTTGGTTTATAAACATAATTAATTTAACAGATTTAAAACACTGAACAAGGGAATGAGGATGTAATGGAATGAGAATTTTAATGAATTTTTTAAATCATTTGGACTTTGTAATCTTTTAGTCTCAGTATTTAAAAATCTATATGAATTGTTTCATTAAAATTGAAGAAAAATTCACGTGGGTGTGCTATGGCGGTGTGATATCACATTACAATGCTCCACACTCACAGCACTGTGTCACTCACACTTGGCAACATTTTCTCGACTACAATATTACAACATTAACATTAATAAAGTTTTCTTATATGAATCAGTGTTAAAATAGTAAATCACTACATAGTATAAAACAAAGTTGCTTCCTTTATCCCTATGTGCCTTTGTATGCTTTAAAACTACGCATTGGGTTTTGATGTGTTTTTTTTTTAATAAAGTGATTAAATAAGAAGGTTTATATATATATATATATATATATCGTAACCGTGCTAAGTTGGGCCGGGCCGCTAGAGGATATGGACTGTTTTGAAAAAGGGCAATCTGATAACTTGTATATAAATATTAAATAACCTTAAAAAAAAATTAAAAATAGAACGGTGTGGGCTTAAAAGTAGAAAAAGATGAGTGTTTATGTTACGTATTATTGGCTTGCTTTTTCCTGCACATAAAAGTTATTTTATATCTTACTTAGGAATCTCTTATACTGTTACTACCTTATTAATAAACATAGACTAAAGTACTCCAAGGTATAAGTTAACATAGTAACTATGAAACATAGTAAACTGTATTACATACTACAATATCAAGTTAAACCTTTTTAAATGAATTACCAAGTATTGTGTAACAATCATAAAAAAAACATGTAAATGAATTGATAGCCTCCTTTTTTTGGAGTTTTAGCATGTGAACATTTGTGTCGACACATGCTCATAGCTGATAGGCATACATTTAGTGTGAGTCATTGAACTTGTGCGAGTTTGCACGGAATATTAAAACTGCTATACCTAACCACTCACACGTCCGGACCTAATACCTATTGTACCATTGTCCGTCCAACTACGCATGGCGCTGATCCGGTTGGTATTGTGCTCGCATGGTGTATAAAAAACTTTTATAGCTTCTTAACTATAGTACCTAGAGTAAATACAAATACTATGAAAATTTTATAGAAGACTACATATTAAATCTAAAAAATTTTTAAGGTCTGAAAATTTAATTTAACATATTAAAAATACGTATAAATATTGAACTTGAAGATGAAATAGCATGAATTTTGTATTCATTTACACCACAGCGAAAAAATATTATTTATTTTACCAATTAAACAATGTCACAATAAATTAGACGTTTTTTCCTTTAAAATTATGTATAAATCTTTATAATTAAATCTAAGTAGTTAAATAAATCGGAAAAAAACACCTCTCTTAATAATTTTATCGTGATGGTCCCAAGCGCTTTCAACTCGCTAGTGAACTCAAAATATATGGCCGCTTAAGGACTGGTTCAGACTTATTCACGCAATTTAAAAAAGACGGTTATGGTTTTTTCTAGGTGGGGTTTTAAAATAAACACCAATAATAATATAAATATCGTGTTTTATTTCTTTTTAGTAATCTATCCAAACCTAAACACCTGAGGAATACAATGACTTTTTAATGGATTCTTACGTGAACATTGTATATTTCTGTTTTCACAGTGTATTATTATGTTTATGACAAACTATCAATCCATATTTCACTGAAAAACTACGTAGAAATAACTAAAATTGAGTCAATAACAACAATGGCCGCTCCTATGTAATATTTTTCGAAACAGCTATACTTTGAAATCAAAATATGACTTGATTTTACTCTTAAAACTGTGATATGAATACTTAATTATAAAACACAAATCATCTTGTTTATTTTGATGTATAATAATCTATGAACAAATGAATAAAACTAAAGCACTTACAACAAAATCGCTGGCGCTTCAAAAACACTTGACCAACGCGTGAGTGGACTGAATAAAAACGTTTGTTTTTATTTGTCGAGACTTCTTACACTGCCATCTCATGATTATTTGGTAACTTAGTTTGTCAGTTATTGACTCCACAACTCAAACACGCAAAAAGTAATGTATAAAGTCTGTTTTTGTTATTATTTCACTTAAAGATTCAGAAAATCCAAGCACAATTTCGAGTACAAATTTGAAAAGACTATACATTGTTTTGCAAATATACAACACAACAAAGTTTGTTGTGTGAACAAAGAACTCTTTATTTGAAGCAGGAAACCTATTTACATATAACATATTTGTGTTGATATGAATTTATCTTTATATTCACATATTAAAGTCAATGTGTGATAAGAAGCAATGTTTTTGACTTAGGTATCATGTATAGAAAATAAAATTTAAACAAAATAGTCAAAAAGTGTATGTTTCTATTATCTCATAAAATTTAAATATATTACTTTTTCTCATAAAAAAAAACTTAGCCACTTAGTCAGTCACAGTGTCAGTGATATCATTAGAAGCTGACAGATGGGCTGCTTGGTTAAAAAAAGGAAGTGGCCTAAATTTTTCAAAAACACCTTTAAATCTGGTATTTTGGTCTATGTTTATTAATAAGATGGTAAGGGCCTTAGATATTCAGTGATAATAAATTATTGTTTCAGATGGAAAACATTATAAATGCATATAAAACTCTTGCTAGAATCCCATCAGTAATTGGAGGCAGGTTAAACAACACTGGTACCAAGGTTACTGCTAAGTGGTCTGTTCGCAACTTGGACAAAGGAAAGAGTGTACCTTATCTCATTGATTATATTCTGGATGACAAACTAAATGTGATTGCTAAAAGTGATTTTGGGATTGATGTTAGTAACGAGTGAGTAAATTTTATTATTTATGATTACCATACACCATACTCCCTGGGAATAAATACTCGCAGTTAGCTACTAAACATTGTACCACATACAATGTACCAGTTGTCCGAATCATCTGTGCACTCCGCTGGAATGCGACCCCGCATTAGCCGCAAGTGCTCAGTAGCAATAGCATCTTTGTTACCTATGAAACGCATCTTTTATCAACATTTAATAGATTTATGAAAAATTTGTATGACATATAATGGCTGTAGTTGCGTCATGCAATATTCACAAAAAGAATAGAATGTTGTATGTGTGTGTCTTAATTCATTTTTAAAAGGTGAGCATAGGCTCACTGTAACACCATGACATCCTACTAGGTGCTAGAGTTTCGCATTGACTCGCCTGGATTGGTACCACCATCTTACCTATTCCTGCCACCATAAAGTCCAATGCTTGCCGTGTTCCAGTTCAGAGGGTAAGGTAGCCGGTAAACTTACTTTTGCGTGACGCCTAACATCCCGGCCTCAGGTTGGCAACGCACCATTACCACCTTTGGTGTCTCTAGGCGGCGTGAATTTCTTACCATCAGGAAATCTGTCTGCTAGGTTGCCTTCCAATATCTTAAAAAAAATATTTGCTCTATTCGGCAAGAATTACCGTTACAATAATTTTTTTAAATGTTTCTGTTAACTAAAAATAAATGATTTAGATTACTTGTTGCTGTCTCTCCAAAAGAGAACTTCCGAGCAGTTATAAGAGAAGAAAAAGATGGGAAAGATAAGAAATCATTCTTGGATGTGTGGTCTAAACAATGTTTGGCTCATTCAATTGATCTGACAGCTTTGGATTTGCATGGAGATGTGTATGCTGATTGTGAGTGTGTTAATGTTATAAGAAGTCAAATACATTATTACTATTCTAATTAAAATAACTTACTAGTTTTAAGTTAGTGTTTTTCACCTTTAGCTATTAAAGATTTTAACATAGTCAACCTGAGGTAAGGATATTACCATATTTTTATGTGAGACAAGCACACAGTTCTCCTGATGGTAAGAGATAACCGTGGCCTATATACATCACAGATATAATAGGTGCCTTCAGTGGTCTAGTGTGCAAATCTCGGTAGATTTAGGTTACTCTACCCACTAAGCTGGATCATGACAGAATCAGTATGCCCGTTGGCGGCAGGAATAGGTAAGGTGGTGGATCCATACCCAGGCAAGTAGTCTTGTTAGAAATTACCTAAATTTTAACCTATGCTTGCCTCTCACAAGCTGCCTGGCAGAGAGGCAGATGGTCTATTCTACTCAGTGGACCCAGACCAAAACGGGTAAATATTGCTAAAATTTTACACCAATAAGTCTGTAGGTACTATAGCCAAAAAATATGTAAGGCCATGGTATCGAATTAGTGGGTCCGTGTAGGATTATACCATAAGGTAACTATTGCTACTCCAATTTCAGTATATTAGTAGTACTAGTTTCTGTTGGTCTCTGTAGAATAATACAGTTCCATATCATAAATTGAGTGGTTATGTGATAAGTCATGGTTTTGGTGTCAAATATTTATATACATATCTCACAGTGGACACGAACAAGTGGTAGCTTTCGTAGAGCGAGCAATCTGGGCGTGTCATCACAAATATTAGTGCTTGCTATGGTCGTGTTTGGGTTTGGAACATAGGGTAGTTGAAAAATTTACATGTGAAATTTAACTTATTTGGTTGGTAACACACCATACACATAAATAAAATTGGAATTCAAAATTACCGCTTTTTACTACATACATATTATATATACATTGTGCATATTCCAAACTATTTTTTTTTTCAATTTTTGTTTGTCTGTCTCTTTGTTTCGGCTAATCTCAGAAAAGTTTGGATCCATGTTGACGGGACATTCACTGGTAGGTAACTGATATAATAAGGAGTAACTGGGGAAACATTTATTTTACAAAAAGGCTTAACTAAATAATTTTTTACCAAATTCCACGCAGACGGAGTGGCAAGCACAGCTAGTCTTATTTCATCAATAAAATCTTACCAGTTTGCCAAAAAAAAACGTTTCAAGGTCCATTACAGAATTTTAGAATTTCTAATAACCAAAATATTTTTAAATTGTTAGTTATGAAGACCTATATATAGAGATATTATTAATTTACAGCAGAATTTGGTTTTTTGGACTGGTCTCCTGACGAGAAATGGGTAGTATATGTGGCAGAAAAGAAAAAGAAAAAGTCTGAGCCGTATATTAAAAGGAAACCTAAAAGTGAAGATGAAAAAAAGGATGAAGAAAAAAAAATTACTCCGGTGAATATATATACAGACAGATACAGTTATGATGATCCAAACTTTGTAATAGTCTCATGTTCACACCTGTGTCGGATATATGCGTTAAGAATTATTTATTCTGATAGTCGGTCTCTTGCATTATTCTGGATCTTAGATTATTACGTTTACCTGCTGCAAACCTAAAGCATTTTAAAATATAAAAAATCAAGTAGCCCAAAGCTAACACAAAAGAAGACGTGAATTTCTTTTCTAATACAGTCAGTTCCAAAAGTTCTTACAAAAATTTACGTATAATATGTGGAATATTCCGCATCGGCTTGTGTATCTGGTGTTACATGTAATGTTTAAACAATAGTTTGTTTTGTACATATTGCAGGGTGAAGAGTATTTATTTAAAGAGGATTGGGGTGAACAACTGGTGGGCAAGATCCAAACTGTGATAGTAGTGTGCCAAGTTGACACAGAAACTGTTAGTGTTCTTAAAGGCCTGCCAGACAACTTGTGTCCCGGTCAGGTAGGTGAAATATTTGTACTTTTTGACGTGACTACGTCTTATAATTCGATTTAGCCGGCTGCATGCACCAAAAAACATGACTCATGCGGCGTTACCTCGCTCTGAGGCGTGCCATTTAAGGTTTGAAGTGCAAGCGAGAGCGCGGTACGAGCGACAAAGAGGCACAATCGGCCTCCGTTCTTATGACGTTGTCACGTTCAACTATCGTCAGTAAACCGACTTTACAGACAACCGCTTTTTGGTCGGACCTTTCCACAATACTTTTATTGTGGTTTGTGGATAAATACAAGTGCTATTTATAAAGTTAGTACTTTTATTTCTTCTTTTGTAGTATAGAAATTTGGAAAACCTATACAGCCACATAATACTTTCTTATCGATTACTTCTTTGTTTATGTTATACAACTACACATTTATACATAATACTGTGGTTTGAGTTTATTGTTGCATATGTTGCGCCAAAGTTGTAATTTTCCCCCTCATTATCTTGATACATAGCATTCATCTACTGTGCTTTTTCATGTACATTTTTTTAACCTCGCACTGCACATTTGTCAAATCTATTAACATTACGATTGGGGGAACCTTAAAGAAAAAAGCTTATTTATTTTTAAAAGGACATCGGAAACTGAGACCCCTGGTGGCACAACTATTCGTGGGCGGCAGAGGTCACTTTCCGTCAGGTGAACCAACTGCTTCTTTGGCAGTTTTTCCATAAAAATATGAAATTCACATTTTATATTGGTTGTTTATTTGATTCTTTTAAGATATTTTAATCTCAACTCTTTCTATGATCAGTGTAACTTTTTACAAATTGTTTAGAATAAAACGTATATCAGATAATGTTTTAAATTGATAGAAGAAGTATGGAGTAATAACGGATTGAAATTAAATATACTAGAACAACTAGAAATTATTAAATGTAATAACGAAGATTCAATCACACTGTTAAACGAACAAACAAATCTGACTAATTCACCCCTGCTACACATGTTTAACAACTACGGTACTACCCCAACCACACATACTCACTAAAGCACACCCACCCGCGAACTCGTGGAACCCCATAAATAGAGCTAATCGCATGCGCGCGCGCCATTGTCTGCTCGACCTTCGTGGAGTGCAGTCGAATTCTCCTGACGATGCTTCGGTTACGAAGCGAAACGTACGTTGAGTTTTTTAGTACTAGTGTATGTATTGTTGGTGCTAATAAAACAGTTTAGT
Organism: Calephelis virginiensis; assembly: GCA_002245475.1. NCBI lineage: Eukaryota > Metazoa > Arthropoda > Insecta > Lepidoptera > Riodinidae > Calephelis > Calephelis virginiensis. The sequence goes on from NJDC01000103.1 coordinate 11,677, forward strand.
GTTGTGTGGAGCTGGATATATTTGGTAGTTTTAGCTTCTGGTCAGCGCACTATTTTGCCTGTTTTGTTACGCCATAATATGTATACATTTTTTTAGCGGAAAATTGCAAATTAAATAATTTTATTTGGATGTTATAAATTTATGAATTTATCACACAAAATGCTAGTTTAAGGATTATGTAATATGCATATATTATAGTCGCGATATTTATCTAGGTCCGGTTCACCCCTGACGGAGCTTCGGTGGTGGGGGTGGCGTGGGACATAGAAAGACGTCGTCTCGGCCTCATATACTGTACCAATCGACCCGGATGTATTTTCACACTTTCCATAAACGACGGCGTTTTCAGTGAGTCCATTTATATTTTATTAATGTTTTAAACAGGTTGTTCTGATATTGAATAAAAAATATATACCAATTGTTTGCCTGTCTGAGATTATAAGAGATCATGAGAGATAGTTTTGGAACCACTCTTTCCGATTGATTTTTACACATTCCTGCCGCTATAATGTTTGTTCTTACCTTTGTCTTCTTAAGGCTCGGAGTTGGGGGAGCCGAAAAATTTACATCCCGAATAATAATGGAGCATTCAAAATTTTTTTTAGCTTCAGGATATCTGCATCTTATTTGTTTTGCCAATTTATAAAAGAAGGATAGTAATATTTTAATAAATTGGTGACGTCTATATACGAAGTTAATTTTGATATTGTTCGTAATTCAAACAATTTTTTTTAACATAGCATGTATAGGTTTATTAATATTTTATGTTATATTTTTTTTATCTAAAACGAAATGTAAATGGTAATGGCAATGACAGGGTTACGAAACAAGTAATATTTTGTGAATGTAAGAAATTCAAGATGTCAACACGGTTTTTTTTACTAACCTGCCTGACGGAAAACGACGGGTGTTATAAGGTTGACGTGTCTGTCTCACTGAGTGCGTGTGTGTGTGCGTGCGTGAGTGTGCGTGCGCTCGCGCGCGCGTGTTTGTGTGGGGCATCATAACTTGACTGGATGTACTAATTTCGATGCGGATTTTTTCGTTTAAAATCTAGCGCGATCGAGATGGTTCTTATCTGTATTAGATAAAGGTTTTTTGTGAATTTAAGGGAAACAATATTTTAAGATTATTTATGTTGTAAGATAGCGAATATGTAAACGGTTCTAGTCACGTTAGGAGTTTTAACAGGTAAGGAATATGGCTATCTACCAATAGAAATGATACTACGCGATGGGACTAAAAACAATTGTAGTGTTAAACTCTTATCACGTACCCAGTGTGATCGACCGCATTACCGGAAACACCCGGTTACATTATTTGTTAGCTTAGCACTAGCGGGGTCAAGAGTGTGGTGCCGTGTGCAGGGAAGCTGAGCGTCTCGGGCGTGGCGGTGCGCGGCCCGCGCCTGGGCCCGGGCGGGGAGGTGGTGTGGGGGGAGCGGACGGCCGCCGGCCCGCACCACGCCGCGCACCGGCTGCGGCGGCTGACACAGGCCGACGTAAGTTACACTTGCTTTGCTTGCTTTCAATTACAATATATGGTTAGGCGAGGGGGTAAGCATTCATCCATTTCCATCGACTATCCGAGTGGCTCTTGTATAACGTAATATTATATTTTAATACTTGTAAAAATGATTCAATAGCGGGAGCGAGGCAATTACAATAAATCTGGGGGATACTGTTTTATATACTTGATTATATTTTCTATCATCGGCAATATCCAAATAGTCACGAGACTTTTGGTAGTTACCGATGTCTCCCGGTGCTTTTTTGTAAATATTCATAATTAACATTAATAAAAATCAGCTGCAAATACTTGCGATTTCTGAAGTTATCGCGAAAAGTACGATACCAGACAGGAAACACAAAACCTCTTCCTATTGCGGTTTTTAATGTTGGACTATTTCATTGATTAATTTGCGGTACATTTTATTTAAATATTAGTTATTTATTGTTAACAACATATTTTATCTACATTTTGGCAAAACTGTGTCAATAAAATGCACACTGCCCTTATATTTCAAATTAAGAGTATATACATATACGAGCCTCGATGCAAAGAAGGTCTAAGGAAAGTAGTATAAATTATAGAACGTAAATATTGATTGAATAATTCAGAACATTCAATAAAAAGTACACTACAATTTGAGGGATAACTTTACATAACTTTAAGAAAATTAAAATATTCAAAAAACTTAACAAAAGTATTCGTCTACCCTGGTCACTGACTCAAAATAGTTCGTCTATCATGTAGTTGTGTCGCCTTTGGTCTGAATGACAACTTTTAATGCGAAGAGGCATGGGTGCAACCAACGCTGCACACTCCTCAGACGTTATTGACTCCCAGATAGCCAAGAGTTTAGCCTTTAAGTCGTTCTTGTTAATGGATTTTTACGAAGAACTTTTTTCATTTTCTACCATAGGATTCGATCGGCGATAAGTCCAGGCTGTTAGATGGCCATTCGATTGTAGGGATGCTTTTCGCCAGTAGCAACGTCTTTGTTGTCCTTGCAGTATGGTAGGAATCACCATTCGTTTTCGAAACTCCTTACACCCATTGTTATCTGGAAACTAATAAAATAACTGAAATTTTCAGAATTAGTATAAATTCTCCCTTGATACGAGGGCCAAACTGAAAGGTTTTAGAACTGGCAACTTAAAAGCATTATATTAAAAAAATAAGTTTAAATTTTGAAAATAGAACTCTTTACCAATAATATTGAGTATAC
>NJDC01000103.1:22190-33657 GCA_002245475.1 Calephelis virginiensis
AATATAATTATTAAATATAATTAGATTAGTAAATATAATTAGAGATTAGTAATTATATATATTGTCTTTGGTAGTATATATTGTCTTTGGTAGTATCTACTATTATTATTTCTTTGAAATTTGTAGAAATACAAAATCCGTATTTTTGGTTCTGTGTGAGTATTGCATTTATTACAGTAAGTATATTGGTATTGTTTGGTATTGTTGAGTAACACTCATTACACAAGCATACTATATATTAAATAATTAAAAAATATAAATAATTAAAAATGTTATTAATACGCGACGAATTAAGTTTAAAATCTTATTATACTATATATTTCTTATTTTGGAGTAGGATCATTTAGTGTTTTTTGTCTAGAGCTATTATTTTTGTTTATTCCGGTGTTGACGTGGGGCTATCATCAATTTCAGGATTTGCCTGTCTCCTGATCAACTATCGCGGGTCAACTGGTTCTGGGGAAGACTCCGTAAATTTTTTGCCAAGTAGAATTGGCAACGCTGACGTCAGTGATTGCAAACTTGCAACAACCACAGCCATAGACAAGTTCCCACTTAATCCAAATAAGGTTGATTTCACTTGACTATTCGTGTTAAAACTTGCCTATCTCTGCTTGATATTAAATCCTGTAATTTTTGATTCAATCATTTTTTTACATTTTAATTCAATAAATACTGATTTAAATGTGTTAATTGTCATTCTAATGTCGCGTTAGTGTTGTTTAAGTGAATCCTTTGAACTTATTTTAATATCAGTGAGATTTTCTTTTTATTCCTAGTAACATTGTCTACTTATTTAAACTGCTATAGACTGTCCAAAATGTGTGTTTGATAATTAACGCTTGAATAAAAATGATTCAATCCTAAGGTGGTTCTTTGCGGAGGCTCCCACGGCGGTTTCCTCGTGGCCCATTTAAGTGGGCAACATCCTGACTTGTATAAGGCTGTGGTCGCCCGCAACCCAGTCATTGATTTGTCCTCCATGATTAATACTACGGATATACCAGACTGGTAAGTGCGATTGTATTCTGAATGTTTTGTATCGTTCGCTTTGTTCTATTGTTCTGTAATATTTTATCACTCAATGGTTTTATCTTAGCCAAGTGTCATGTTTAACGGCCAATGTTAATAATGTATCTCAATCTAATGGATTTCAAGCAATCTAGATAGCTGCGTATCCGGCGGCCTATCCCATACCTAATTGCCATATTTATCCTGTCCACAGATATGTTATTGGCAAGCGTAACATAAAAATGTCGCCTCTGTGGTCTAGCGGTCCGGGTATTGGACTTGACTGCATGAGGTCCTGGGTTCGAATCCCAGGTCAGCCAACATAACGAAAATCGGATTTTTCCAATTTTTTAATTAAAAAAAAATATTGGTCGGGATTGGAAATGTGCCCGGTTGGCGATAGGCTTGCCACCTATCACATTGTGAGACTTAGTGTCTTCGGCTAGTCGTGGATGCCTTGGTTGTACCTCTGCCTACCTCTTCGGGGATATGGGCGTGAAGATAACATAAAAATGGATCAAAATATCAATCTTGGAAAGCAAGTTTTAGATTAGGATTAATTATTAATATTGGCCGTTAGCCATTGGCATCATAAGCCATTACCAATTACTTTCTCTTTTGCCTGTATTCTATCCCCGTGATATCAATTTTTTTGTAAATTAAAAATTATTCAATTCTGGAACGTCCAAATATCAATGGACCAGGTCTTGTCTGTAAGCTTTCAATAAGTCCGTTTTACTTTCTACCTAAATTATTATTGTTTTTACAAAAAATATTTCTCTATTCAGATTGACTTTTATCTTTAGTCATGTACAACATCGTTTAATTTGGCAAAAATTCAACAGCTTACTGGAGTAGCGTTTTGTGGTTTTGTAACAGAATCGCTTTATATGTTTTTTTCATTTTCTGTTTCTATTATTTCTCATCTGCCATTAGGACACATTTAATCATCGTCAAAACAATTTCTCGGGTATTAAGTTAAGGATACTTAACTAATTTATGAAATGAACAGAAGCTATCCCATCTTAAGCCATGGAAAATACTTTTTTTTCCTAAAAACGAAGTGTGAAGCGGTAGCAAATAGGTCATTATATGCGTCAATACGCAAAATATGAGTTGTGAGAAAATTAATTGGAAATAAAATGTTACTAAATCGAAAACAATGAAAATGGATAACAATTAGTTAATTTTGAACCATTTCATAGGATTTTCCATGGTTCGTGTCAACTATCGAGGATCTACGGGCAGTGGAGATGCTTGTGTCCGTAGTCTTCCTGGGAATATCGCTGATTATGATGTTAATGATTGTTATCTCGCTCTAAACACGTTGCGGGAGAGCGGAATGTTTAGACACTTTCTCTTGTATGGAGGAAGTTTTGGCGGGTTCACCGCAGCTCATTTAGCCGCGCGATACCCAGATCTATTTAAAGCGATGGTATTGAGGAATCCTTTAATAAATCTGGTGACAAAAGAAAGTTATGCAGATAACCCCGACGGGTGAGTTAATGTTGCCACCTTTTAGTACAATTCACGTTAGAATACTGCAACGAAAGAAGCATTTTCTGTAATATTAGGCTCCTGGAAATGATATTCGAATGTACAGATAATAGTATAGTACATAGTAATAGAACTTAGCATTTTAGTGCACCGCGCCCTGACATTCATACTGAAATAATCACAAAAATTCAAATGTGTGACTATTTCAAATATAAACAGCTTTATCACTCTGCTGCCTAGGATTTTTTCAAATTATTTACTAAAGTAATAAAATAAATTTCAGTAATAAATTATTTGAATTTAATGCAGTTTTTTTTAGTTGCTCCCACGATATTAAAAGCACAGAAAAAACCTGTGGCATCTAATTTTTACAGATTTATGAAGTCTACGTCCGCTAAGTCCTCAACATTTCCTTAAAATCTGATACTAATGTGTGTGGGAAAAATTATACTAACCTACCCAATTTAATGTACTATTGCAAGAGCTAAAGTACTGATCATATGTTTTAAATACTAATGCAGGAAACTCTTAACCTGATGTAATCGACCTTAAAATCAAAGCGTATATTAGTTACCATCTGTTAAACAAAGTTTTCCGCTTTCGGAGCGACGCCTATGTGACTATTTCTTTATATGGTATGTGTATGATCCTTTCTCTTTCGTTTTTACTCGATACCGTACTCCGCAAATTATGACATGACAACAATATACCCCTTCATTTGTCAAGGGCCAGCTCTCAAAGTCATGTCGTCGAAACTTGACAATAAGAGTACCTACTAACGTTGTTAACATAGTGGTGGGTGGTAGCTAATGTGTGTGGGAAAAATTATACTAACCTACCCAATTTAATGTACTATTGTAGAGTGTTAGTTAATTATGTTAACTAATATTAACTATGTTACAAAATTAGCTACCCCCCACCACTATGTTAACAACGTGAAGGCCAAAAGAAGAAAGAAAGAAAAAGATTATCGTATCGTAAAAATGTTAACCATAACACTTTAAAACTATCTGGCTTTTTTTCACCAAATAAGTTACAGGTGTATCGTTGTCCTTAGGTCGATATGTTAGTCCTATTGTTCAAGTCTGATGGCTACCCTACCCTCCGAATTAAAAGATGACAGAATAGGTAAGGCCTTGGATCTCTAACCGGGCAAGTTGCTGCACAGAATTCTACCTAGAGCTAGAGGGTTTTAAAAAAGAAAGAGTTCTAAAATCTGATCTGAAGATTTTCTTCTACTAAATTTGACAAGGGTTTATAGTTTATACGTATTTCAACAGACAGACAGTTGTGTGTTGATCATAGGCGTCTGTATTTCTGTTAATTTAATAAAATTTATATATTTCTGTGTTTTACTTACACCCGTATCAAAAATTTATTATTTTATTTTAATTTATTTTACAGGTGCGCAGTTGAAATAGGCATGCCATTTTCGGAAGAAGGTCCAGATTCGGAAGAGAAGTTGTTGGCTTTGAGGCGATGTTCACCGATTACACACGTCCATAAGGTGAAGGCTCCCACAGCACTGATGTTGGGTTCCAACGACAAGCGAGTACCGTACTACCAGGGGCTGGAGTACAGCAGGCGGTTGAAAGCCAACGGAGTTCCTACAAGGTATGAAGACTGTAGTACTTAGGCCTCACGCCTTTGCCTTTATACATATTTGTCATACTCAAAAAAACGTAACTTTTTGACTGATCACAAATGAATAATTTTCATCTCACTTCCCCTTCATACAACCAACTCATCTAATTTTTAAAAATCAAAGGATTTTTCTTGTCACTCCAACGCGAACGGCTAGACTATGTAGTGTGTAGTTCCAGAAAAGACCAATACTTAAAGTCTCGTCGAGTGTTCTTGGAGTATTAATTACCAATGCTTGCCGTTGACGTGTTCCGGTTCGAAGGGTAAGGTAGCCGCTAAACTCACTTTTGCTCGAGGCCTAACATCCCGACCTTTGGTTGGTTGGATTAAAGTCTTTGGTGTCTCTAGGCGGCGTAAAAAAAGGTCTGCAAGGATCGTGACATTCGCATTCGACACTCTCCGTCTGTTCCGTAAGGGGCTTGGCATGAAGATATGTGTATGAAATATGATAACGCTTCGGAATAGCGATGACGACGCACCGTAAAACAGGGCGTATAGAATATGTCAATTGATTTTCTGCTTTTATAAAAATACTTTCTGAAATTAAGCGCAGTAAAACTGTAAAAACTGACACCAAATATTTCATTGGGTAACACGTCGCGGTTTGATAATTCTAATTTCGAAAGATAGCAAATGTTTCTGAAAAGGTTCCTAAAATTTTAAAATTTGACTATACTTAACAATACATAAATTTATCACTTACACAATGATTTTCACAATGATGAGGTCCCCAAGGGAAAAATGTATGCTCTACTAATCGGACATAATCACACATACATAATCGGATTATGATAAAACGAATAGAGGACTACCGGAACTAAACTACGGAATCAAGGTCTATTTTACTAAAAAGAACTATCAAAATCGGTTTACTATTGGCCTTGTAAACGAGTAACAACATTTTTTTATGATATTGAAGGCAAACAAGCAGACGGATTTCTTGATGGTAAAAAATTCACGCCGTCTAGAGACACCAAAGGTGGTAATGGTGCGTTGGCAACCTGAGGCCGGAATGTTAGGCCTCGAGCAAAAGCAAGTTTACCGGCTACCTTACCCTCCAAACCGGAACACGTCATGACGTTATGACGGCAGGAATAGGTAAGGCAGTGGTTCCAATCCGGTTGAGTCAAAAGCAAACATATAGTTGAATTAAGAACATCCTCCTTTTTTTCGAGTCGGTTAAAAATATTTAGTTAAAAAAACGAACATGTTTACTTTTGTTTGCTCGTTCTGTTCTTAGCGTAACAATACGTTTTTTGTTTCCAGAGTTTACATGTATGAAGATAATCACGCCCTCAGCAGTCTACCAGCAGAAATGGATAATCTTATAAATGGAGCAGACTGGCTTCTGTCTGCAATTAAAGAATAAACACTTTAAATAAACCCTGAAAATGGTATTCTGAATTTAAAAGTTGTGTTTCAAATGTCGAAGCAATATATAAATGCCTTCTCCTTTTTTCTTCTATTTGGATGCCAATTTTTACGTTTATCTATTTATCATATTTTTTGTTAAATAAAAAGCCAGCTTTCATTTGTATGTTGTGGGCCCATTTTGGCGCTCGTCATGCCTATGCATCTATAGCTCCATGTGTCCATGTTACGCCTCTAGTTATTTTTTTGTTCAATAGGCTGTAGCAACATGGTCACTATAACTCCGGCCAATACCAACGTGCGAAAAGGGCCATAAATCATTATAACCATAGGGTCGTAAAAATGTTGCACAGGTCTTTGTCGATAAACTAGTCGTTATCAATAAACGGATGCGGCTCGCACGCAGCTGTGCGATAGAAGTTTTAAGTATCGTTCAAGTACCTACCTATGTAAAAGACATTACGTTGTTAATACGATAAATTAATTAATTATTATACAATTCCATTAGTTTAAGTTTTATGTCATACTAGCGGCTATCGACTATCGACAAATCTTTTCCCCTGTTACGCACAACACCAGCGTAGTGCCATAAGACCTGTAAGTGCGAGCGAGAGGTCCGATGACCATGACTTATGGCCCGGTTTGCACGTTTGTTTGGGCCGGAGTAACATAAAAATAATGGGTTTTATGCTATGAACCCATTATTTTTATGTTTCGTAATGTTTTACCGTGTTCCCAGTCTTTGGTTCTCATAATTTGTTTTCTTTTTTCATTTCTTGTCCAGTACACCAATTTAGTTCGCTTTTAAATATGTTAATAATTAATAATAGTACTTATTTGTAATTAAGAGTAATCAACTCTAAAAAAATCATTAAATAATCTTATTCCGTAAATTGTGCAGAGTTGTAATTAAGGATTTTGTTTTGGAGTGTTTTATATAAATAGACTGAAAAAGCATTTTTAGTATTTTTATCTGCGGACTGAAAAAAAATATTTTCTTAGTATTGTTAACAAGTTTTAAGAAATGTATCTAGTTTTATACTTACCAAAATTGTTTTTAATGAATTAAATAAATATGTAAAGTAATATCTATATTTTTTTTTAATCTAATATCGCATTCTTGCCTTATTCTTGTAGTTGTTGTCTTTTGTCTTAATTGATGTGTGAGTAATGTAACAATGTCACGATGGTAAGTAAATAACCGCCGCATAAGGATCTCTATAGCTTTTTATAACTGCAAGTTACAACAAACATTGTTTTTTGTATTTTTTTTTTATTTGATCATCAGATTTTTGTAGTGATAAAATGAAACAGGTACAAACTTTCGTCATGGAGTAAATTCATATTTTTTTGTATTTTGACCCGAAAATTTTATGATCAGATGTTCTGTTTTAACTTTATATTTACCTATCTAATAACTTTTGTAAATTGTACGATATTAATGCATATCATTTGAGTGTTATACCAACCGGTTGATTGTTTTAATACTCAAAGTGCATATTTTAAATAAATATATATCCCTGGACAAGTATCACAAGTTGAGTCTAACCCCAAATTAAGCAAATTATAAGCTCTCTTAACGATCCTAATAGATAGAAATACTTAAATAGATACCAGAACCAATTAAGTAAACCCCCAGACCCGGAAATGCAGACATCTAAATGTTCATTACACAAATGGCGGCCCCGTCGGGAATCGGACCTGAGCCTCGCAGTTGGTCGGTGTAGTTAGGCGTGTACGCTAGCCACTCAACCAATGAGACGATCAACGTTATGCAGACCAAAGAGTATTTAAATACTACGTAATAAGAGGCGGGACTGCCATAAATACATAGCAAACCCAAATTTGTATAAATTTTACTTGAAAATCGCCTCTGTGGTCTAGCGGTCCGGGTGTTGGACTTGACTGCATGAGGTCCTGGCAGTCATAAATCATCAGTAACTCATGTCAGGCTCTTGGGTAAAGCGGTGGCCTTTTTGCACAAGCTCATGTAATAAGATTTGGCGGCAACGAGGAAATATACGATACGCTAATTTCTTCATGATTATTTCATTTGTGCACTTTCACTAAACAAAATTGTACAAAATGCCACCAAAATTGACTAATTTCACTCAAAATTAACACGAAATACAATAATTATGAAAAAACTTCGATCATCTTTTCTCTCGATGGCGCCAAAACTCCAACCAAAAATTGATTGGGGGTAAATGCAGGTAAATATCAAGGACTATGTCTATGGTCAAATATCAACTGTCAAGTGTCAACATCCAACATCGAGCTGGTTGTCATGGAAATGGTAATACTATTTACAAACAAGTAACAACATAACCTATAAAATCAAAACCACATCAAAACATTTTCTGCGTTTGATCGATAAACATTAAGTAAAACTGTAACCTATAATCTAAACCGTGAATCTAAAGATGTCCGAAGCTGCAGAAAAGCTGCGTCAGAACCCACGAGTCGCCTTAGAATCCCACATAACAACACTAAAAAGTGAATCAAAGTTGGCTCGATTAAATGCGCTCTCACAAATAAATAAAGAAATTTTTGAAAATTCAGCCGTCCATGACAGTGATTTAACACTGATATTTCCAGAAATATATGCATACATTTTAAAAAGTTTTTCAGATGTTTCAGAATCGTGCAGAGAAAATGCTATTTCAATTGTTTCGAATTTCATACAACGATTGCCTATGAATGATTATTACCTTACATATATATTTCCGGTAATCGTGAGACGTATTGGTTGTCCAGAAACTGTGGAGGAATCCGAAGAAGTGCGCTTAAAGTTAATTGAACTTGTCCACTGTATTTTGCACAAATACAATGGTACTCAATTATTAGCACCTTTTATCAATGATCTGACTAGTATTCTAACGAAAACTGCTGCAGATTCTTTTCCTAAAGTGAAACTGGAGGCTTGTGAATGCATAATTTTACTAACTAAGGTTCTGCAGAGAGACTTTCACTACCAATCTGAGAGTTATGTGAAACCTGTGCTATCAAACTTTGCACACCAACATTTTAGAGTTAGAGTCGCTTCAATACGAGCCATTGGTAACTATGATATACAATTTTACTTTAATGTACTAAAATTGTAGAAAGGGTAACTTCATGCCGTATGTAAAGCAAGTTGATTTGACATAGTTAAAAATGTAAATTTATGAAATGAATACTAAATAGTATTGCACAGTTTTCTGCAAGGCTAAAAGTCTCTACATACTTTAAGCTTTTGGGACTAACCTGCATAAAATCTTGGAGTTGGACTGAGTTTCCCTTAGGTGCTTACTTCTTGTTTTGATAGTGAAAAATCAGAACATACAGCTACATTTAAATTTATTCCATGAATTATTCAAGATTTATTCTTACTAAATTCCAACATACTGAATTGAAATATGTAGTTATTTCTCAATTTATTTACAGATAGATTAATTAATATCTATTTGCCATCTATAACAATCCCAATTTAATAATCATCTCTGACTACACACTAACTTAAATATCCTATGGATAGGGTTATATTATACATATTAGCAGAAAGCTTTTTTCTGTGAAATAGTTTTTTCTTTTAATTTAAACTAACTAAATGTGTAAATAAAAATTAGGTGCTAAAAGTACTTGGTAGTTTGATTTTTCTGATCAGAAAAAGTATCTTCACGCCCATATCCCCAAAGAGGTAGGCAGAGGCACAACTAGGCCACCCACGACTAGCCGAAGACCCTAAGTCCTACAATATGATAGGTGGCAAGCCTGTCGCCAACTGGTCACATATCCAATCCCGAGCAACGTTTTTTCTATATTAAAAAATTGGAAAAACCCAACTTTCTTTTTGTTGCCCGACCCAAGATTTGAACCCGGGACCTCATGCAGTCAAGTCCGACAACTGAACTGCTAGACCACAGAGGCAAATATTGCTTTACTATTGCTTTATTATTACTTATATAACTATATATATATATATACTATAGCCTACAAACACTGATAGTTCTATAGAAGATTGGTTAAATTTTATCTTTTGACAAACTTATACTTTTAGGTGCTATAGTTTTAGCTGGCAATTCGAAATGTTTTGAATTGTCAATTACACCAATGGCAGAGAAACTATTTGATGAAAACACACAAGTACGATTACAAGTCACTATGGAGGTTGGGAATTGGATGCTGAACTACCGAGACCGATATTCATTCTGGCATAAAACTATACCTTTGCTTTTGACTAGGTAAGTTCTTACCAATACTATGATAATATGAAAATAGTGCATTAGAAAAGATTTAAAAAATTTCAAGTTTTCAGTTTTCTCAGCAATCTCTATTGTTGTTCATGTTAATCTCTCATTTATAACTACTCCTTCTCTAAAGTTGCAAATCTCTGAAAGAATTACAATTTTCAATTGATTTCTTAGTGTTTTAAAATTATGTTGAAAGACCGCTAGTTCGGTCATGTGGAAAGAATGACAGATGAAAGATTGACAAAGCAGATATACAGTGGGAATGTGGATGGATGTAGGTACTTGGGGAGACCAAGGCTGACATTCCACGATCAGAGATTATTCCACGATATTATCCGAGTTTGGTATCAAGAGTCTCCGAAACCGGCGTGTTTGTATGAAAAGGTTGATGAACGTGAAGGAAGCTAGACAGGTTTGTCAGGATCTGGCACTCGATACTCTTTGCCTACCCCGTAAGGGACTTGGCGTGCAGATATGTACGTATGTTGGTGTAGATAGGTACATATGGAATAACTAGTTATAAATATATTACATTAAAACTATTATAGAAAACGGTCCATGGGTTCTTACATCAAACTGCGAAGAACTAATAGAACAAACACAAAAATCAGATTTAAGTATTTTGATTTAGAATTAAAAAATAAAAAGTTAATGATTTTTATAGCCTTAGTGACATTATGGATGAAGTAAGAGAAACAGCAACTAAACTCTGGAATGATATTGGTTTACAATACATGGAGGAGAATGAAGAAGATCTTAAAAAGAAGACAGATTTTTTGAAAGATAAACCTGTGCACTATCCAGATGTGAAACGGCCCAATCTGGGCTGTAGGTGTCTGGTGCAGAGTAATATTGGCAAAATTGTGCCAGCCATTGGACGAGGTATAAACAGTACCTTTTTTATAGCCTTAGACTGTGAATGTATCAGCTAAATATGCCAAAAATCTAAAATAAGGGATTAAGTGTTTTTTTATGGATTTGAATGCAATCAAGCAGCAATGGTAAGAAATACATGTGATGGTTTGTTGCAATGTTGAAAATAATTAGGTATATATATAACATATGCTGCATTAAAAGTTAATTTCTAACTACAGATGAGATTTATCACATTTGAAATTTATTATGTAAGTAATATGTGTCATCATTTAACAGTTGCACTCTATAAATTTCTTTTTTCATGACTTTGGTTTCTTTTCGCTTTCGCTGACGGACCATCTATCACATTATATACTTGTAACTGTGTCTACTGTCTAACTACCCTTCAATCTTTTACACTTCATAACTGCATCACATGCATCACAGAAAACTAATAACCTGCCAAAGTTAGACTCGGAAGATCGACGAGGTCTTGTAAGTAAACTGGTTCTACATAACTAACCCAACCTAACATGAGCACTCTCTGTAGTGCCAAAGGAAATGTGTAGTTAGAGAAGATGTGGTTGCAGAAATGGAGGGTTGGCAAGCGGACGCACGGCTGAGGTCGGCGCAGCTGCTGTGCTGGCTGGTGGTGTGTGCGGAGGAGGGCAGCACGCAGCACGCGACGGGCGTCACCCGCGCGCTCCACCGCGGCGCCGCAGACGACGACCGCAGGGTCGTGCTGGAGGTACTGCCAAATTATATCAATTGATCTAACTGGTAGTAGAGTGATTTCCAGCAACTTGCAAACTTAGACTACTACGTAGTGATCCACCTCATTTATTCCTGCCAGCGCA
>NJDC01000103.1:33699-76246 GCA_002245475.1 Calephelis virginiensis
AACGCGCGCGCGCAGGCGCACACACATCGACGTTGCAGTGGACAGCAGATGTCTGCGTACTTCTAAAACGTATTGGTACTCCTTACATTGTTGTGAAGAGTTAGAGACAGAACTTACGGAGCGATTTATACTAGCGCCCGCGGCCGTCGCGGTTCTGCGATTTTATTTCAAAACTGACGAGATGGGTAATTTTTGCGGTCCCGCATGCACCGCGGTTGAAATTATCGCCCGCAAACTTGGCGGTTGATCATCGCGCGGCCGGCGGTTGCGGGTTAATATTCAGTACAAATAATACAAACTGGTCGTCCGCTAAGCGACCGTAGAGAGCGCGGTCGCAACACGTCGAGGCGGTGGGAGATCGTCGTCCGCACCATCTATGGGCGGGCGACCGCTGCTGCGGGAACCGCAAACAACCGCAGGCGCTGCGGGTCAAAATCGCGTCGTGAAATGTGATCTTACTCATTGCATATAAATCTACATTCTACAGAACCTGCGGGCCCGCAACCGCTGCGGGCGCGGGCAAAAATCGCGCGTGAGTTCTTAGTCTTAGTGGATGAAAATACTCTAGCCTGAATATATTTTCAAAAACGAAGAGCAACAAAACGAAAGAGATAATTTATATGCATACCGTATAAAATAACGAGATAGAATTATTTTGACGCACCTATCGTAGCTCGAATATGTTGACATTTAATTTACGTCCACGTGCGTTAATGGAACACACGTTTCGATAGCCTTCTTGCGAAAAAAATCATCATCTTAAAAATGCGATAAACACGGTACGTGTAGCAATGTATAGAATATTATACATCTTGTTTTTCCAAAATGATATATATCACGTTTTTTTATTTATTTTTTTGATGTTTTTTATAGCCCAAAGAAGCTAACTACATATTTTTTTTTGCTTATTTTCAAGAAAATAATTTTGCCACGATAAGGGTTAAACAGACATATTGACTTTCTTGTATAACATGCATCGACATTGCTTTAAAGATAAAACGGGCATCAGAGTTATTTGGATACTTCATTTCGCCAAGTACGTGGTGGCCGTTGCTGGAAGCTGAGCTGGACTCCTGGAGTGCCCTCTTCGTGATTGCCAACATTCTGAAGGGATCACAGACGGAATTGGTTAAAGATAAAGTTATGATTGAGCTGTGTAAGGAACTTGTAGATCCCGACATGTGCAGGGTCAGAAAGGTCAGTGGTTCTTTCTAACTGAAGAAGTTTAATATCTTTTAAAGCTTATTTGTGTCGCAATTAAGTCGCGAATATGGCCGGAACTTTCAGTAAAACTTAAATTACTAAACAGTTATGGCCAAGTTTTCTCGCCAGTATCATTTTCTGATTATGTAATGTGAGCATACCAATTTACTGTGACCATCACATTTTTGTAGCATTGTTATGTGTCTGGCATATGGAAACTTCTGAACAGATTTAAATCCATATTTTTTTTATATCCATATCAAATTCAATGGGTTGCAAACTTTAGTTAAGCTAATTCTATGCAAGTTTGTAGGCTACCTAGTTACCTATTTTGTGTAAACGTAACACTATATTACAGTATATCCATGGACTTTACTTTTTATTTTATTTTTTAAACAGCTAGGGAATGAAACTTTCTACCTCAGAAAGTACCTATTTCCAGGACATTATAACTGTAGTGTTTTTAAAGACAGAGTGATAGGCACCTTCTAGTTTCTTATACCTAATTCCATCTTCAATTCCTTCACTTTCCATAAAGTGAGGTAAGGATCAACGCCATAAGCTGTTAGTGGTAAAAAATAATAACATACATTTTAATTTTTGTCGTTATGGCTAGAATGTATTTGATATTTTTCATCGTCGGTGCTTGGTAAAACTTCCAATTATTCATATTTTTAAATAAAGAAACACTTGTACTGTTTTACGCATCACTTATAATTCATTATTTTGTAAATAGCCTACCGGTTTCGCTTATACAGCATCATCAGGGCTAGTTGAGTCAAGAGTAGTCAATATAAATCCCTGGACAAATCACACAAATTGAATCTAACCCTACAGTAAGCAAATTATATGCCTGTGTTATGGGTGTGAGTCAACGATTCTAATACATGGAAATACTTAAATAGATATCACAATAAATTTAATAAACATCCAGATCCGGAAATGCAGACACCTAAATGTTCATCACACAAATGCCTGCCCCCGTCGGGAATCGAACCCGAGCCTCGCGGTTGGTCGATGTTGTTAGGCGTGTACGCTAGCCACTCGACCAACGAGGCGGTCTCTCACTTAACAAAAACTCATAAATAACAGACTATATAAACGATAAGTATTTCTTAATATCCAAAAATCTATCTTTTGGCTATTCAATATTATAAAAAAAAAAAATTGCCATTTTGATTAAGTAGTGTTCTGTGTTTTAGCCGAAATACCAGTCAAGTTTGCTGCAAGTAACAGAAGCTTTGATGGACCTCTGTAAGGAAGAATGCAGACCGGTGGCTGAAAAACTATTCGTGATTAATTTCACCGTGTACGCGATGCCTTATGATGAGAAAATCCAGTTTATGGCATTATGTATGTACCAACCTTGTTGCTTTGGTCTCAATCCAACTTATCTGCTCTCACCTTCTTTGTTAAAACGTGACTAAGGTTAAATTTGTCACATATTTGTTTATTTGTTCTTCAGTCCTCAAGAAATTTGTGAAAAAAAAAACGAAAAGATAAAGACAACAGGAGGAAGGCATTTTGAGACAAATAAAGATTTCTACAAATTTTAAAGAAAGCAAAAATCCTCCCCAGATAAGATTTGAACCCGTACTTTTTCGTCTCAAGCCGATAAATGCTCTATTCGTTTGAGCTACCTTGAGAGAAACGAAAGTTATGGCCATTGTAAACGTGAATTTGATCTGTAACAATGAACTCATTTAGTAGATCTGTAAAATATATATAAATGTAAAATTAAAATAAAATAAAAGTGAATAAGATTTTTGTATTTTTAGGCTGATAAATGTATTTTTTTATGATATTGGAAGCAAGCAGACGGATTTCCTGATGTCAAGAAATTCACGAAGCCTAGAGACAACAAAGGTGGTAATGATGCGTTGCCAACCTGAGGCCGGGATGTTAGGACTCGAGCAAAAGTAAGTTTACCGGCCGGTATTACATTTATTTTAAGTGTATATGTTATATGTACTATTAGTGTCGTTGACTAACATCTATAAAACAAGCATTTTATTTGCTTTCATCAGGTTTAGATCAATTTGTGTGAATTATTCAGAAATAATTATTATAAACTAGCTGTTCCGGCGAACTTCGCTCCACCCGTTTGCAGTTTGCATGGGAAACATTAAAATGTTATTTTTTCTAGTTTTCTCGCAGTCGAACGAAATCAAAATAACATATGTCCTTCTCCTGGTTTGAAGCTACCACTCCATCAATTTTCAGCTAAATCGGTTCAGCCGTTCTTGAGTTATAAATAGTGATTAACATGACTTTATTTTATAGATTTTCTTTCTTTTCTTTTATAGATTAGATTTTACCTACATTTTATAAACCAATATTATGTCTGCAATATTTTAGCGAATTTAGACAAACTTCGCTGCATAGAGCAATGTGGGAAAAGCTTGACCTCTCTGTATGAGAAGCACGTCCGAGTGGTACTGGCAAACATCACTAGTGAACCCCTCACGTGGACACTCCTTACTCCGGACTGCTGTTTGCTGGACTGTATCTTACTACACGCAGGTATATAAACATAATATGATGAAAACCTAAAAAGCTGCGTATAGATTGAAAATATTTTATACAAATTATTACAATATCCCAAAATATCTTCTTCATCTTCACACCCATATCCCCGAAGGGGTAGGCAGACGCACAATCAGGGCACCTACGACTAGCCAAAGATACTAAATCCCACAATGTGATAGGTGGCAAGTCTATCGCCAACCGGGCACACATTTCCAATCCTGAGCAAATTTTTTTTTATTAGAAAATTGGAAAAACCTAATGACATTTCAATTGTTTTTTGAATACTTTAACTAAAACAGCACCGCAAAGGAAATTTGTTACGTATATATTTCTTGTGTTCGTGTGTTTGTCACTGAATTCCTCCTAAGTGACTGAAGCGATTTTGAAGAATTTTTTTGTGTGTGTTAAAAGGAATTAGAGAATGATTTAGATTCACACTTTGGTCCACAGGAAAATGTTTTTTTTAATATTTTTTTATTTGTAATTGGTAGCTACTATCGGAGCAACAAATATTATGTATTAGTAGTAGTAATTGTAGAAGAAGTAGTTAGTATTATGCTGTTAATGTCAAGCGATACGAAGTTTGCTGGGTCAGCTAGTGTTATAAACTTCGTTAGTGTTCAAATTTTCACTTATTAAGGGATAAGGGTTTAACTGTAGGGACTTAAACGTAGAGTGCTTGTATGTGGATGCGTGTGTCTATGAGTGCGCGCATGCGCGCGTGCTTAGTTTACCAATATTTAAGTAAGTATCTTCACGCCCATATCCCCGAAGAGGTAGGCAGAGGTACAACCAAGGCACCTACGACTAGCCGAAGACACTAAGTCCCATAATGTGATTTGTGGCAAGCCTATCGCCAACCAGGCACATTTCCAATCCCGACTAACATTTTTTTTTAATTAGAAAATTGGAAAAATCCAATTTTCTTTTTGTTGGCCGACCCGAGATTCGAACCCGGGACCTCATGCAGACAAGTCCAACACCAATATTTAGTTGTTTTAAATATGTATCTCAAATAATATCTATTATTGTTCTTTTTTCTTGCGGTGACTATTAGATTACCTAGGTTTAGGTAATGCTAAACGTTGAACTTATTCGTTCGACACCTGTTAGCACCGTAAAGTTTATCAAGAGTTTTTTTACAATTTCTTTTGCTTTCAAGGACCTGCTTTGGGCGCTCAACTGCACCTGATCGCGCCGTTGCTCAAGGAATGTCTCGCTCCTCCCAAGGTGGACCCCGAAGTTAAACTCAAAATATTCACTTCCCTCTCCACGGTACTTCTTGAGAGACAAAAGAATTTTGTTAAGTGCGAGGTGGACAAACTCGAGGCTTTCTTGAAAATTGTTGTTGAAGGTAATTTGCATTGCTTTAAAAAACTAAAACCAAGTGCATCCAAACTAGTGATGTGCCGGACCGTTAATTATATAGATCGGCGGATACAGACCCGAATACTAAATTTAATTGCTAAAGTGAAACAAAGTCGCTTTCCGCTGTGTGTTAATATGTGTGCTTTGATCTTTAAAACTACACAATGAACATATTTCAATATGTTTTGCGTGGGTTTTCTGTTTTCTATTTATTTATTGTTTTAGTATGATACCATATAATCCAGTAGAGAGCATAGATTACATTTCTGTGTCGTAGTATTTTTTTTACAAAGAACTTTAGAGTGTTGCGTTAATAGTGTAGTTTGATATTATTTTGTGCTAATGAATGATAAAAGTAATAAATAGTATTTGAAATTGAAAATCCGTCAAAAAAGTTACAGTTCCGGATTCGGGTGCTCGTTTTCCCTCGGATTCAGAGGTACGGATATCCGGCACCTTATTTTAACGCCCTGGGCGGATAATCTGTGGTATAATCATATTTTCGGATGTAATAACCGTATCTCTGACTAACGTTAAAATTTAATACTAGTCTATTTTATTTTAATATCTCTTTCGATTTCTTGCCGCACTATCTTTTGTTGCCATCTTAGCGTTAGTATTTGCATTGTTCTGGTATCCAGAAAACTGACACAGCAGGATTATAATTATAGCTACTGCACACTTGCTACCTACGCATTTAGCTATAGTTGAAGGCGATTTTTGCCATCTGCGTATCCTTACAAATCATTTTTGTTATCAATAAAAATTTGTGTAAATGGTGTTGTATGTGGACAGAGGTGATAGTCCCGAACCTGGTGTGGGCGGCGGGCCGTACCGCCGAGGCGACGCGCACTGCCGCGCTTTTTTTATTATCAATAAATATTTGTGTAAAAGGTGTTGTATGTGGACAGAGGTGATAGTCCCGAACCTGGTGTGGGCGGCGGGCCGTACCGCCGAGGCGACGCGCACTGCCGCGCTCGCTTGCCTCGGCGCCGCACTGCGGCCCGCGCCCGCGCCCGCGCCCGCGCCCGCGCCCGCACCCGCGCCCGCACCCGCGCCCGAGCCCGCGTTCGTGCCTGCGCCCGCATCCGCACCCACGCCCGCATCCCCTGCCGGACACTACAAGGTACGCACAGGCATCTATGGTGGTAGTCCCGAACTTGTTGGAGTTTCTCTCATTTGGAAGCTATTTGATGACAGTCTTTAACTTGCTAGAGCTCCCCTTACTCCAGTTGCTCATGAGATGAAAGACTTAAACTTATTAGCATTTCCTTCACTCTGGATTCATATATAACGTTAAACCAAAATTTATAGAACTTCCCTGATCCCTCACTCTGAAAGCTTAATTGATAATAAAGCCGAACCTGCTCCTATCACTCTGGCAGCATATGTGCGTATGAAGCGCCCCTAACTCGGGACGTATTGATAATAAACGTAAATTATAGCAAGTAGAACTTTACTTAAAGGCTTAAAGTTGACATTATTAAATTTAGTATTAATAAACGTGGAGTAGATATTGAGTAAACAGCTTCAAACAAAAAAATCAGATTTAAAGTCCAGTATTTATTTTCTAAGTTTTTTTCGAGTACCAGTAAAGGTTACAAGTTTTAAAACAATCAGACCACGTTTTCAAAGGTTTTTTTTAATAATCCAAAAAGCTATTTTTTCGCAAATAGAAATTGTTAATAGTCAAAAAATAAAATATTTGACATAACATTATGATATCTATAGACCGAGTTTATTTCAAACTTATACATTATATATTTGAATGTTGAGTCTTAAAAATTCTTGTCAAATGCAAAAGCTAAAAGTTTCATGGTAAATACTTATCCCAAAAACTGTTCATCTTGTTTTATAAAGTACTGATAAAAATCTTTATTTTTGTATGTATTTTATAAAGTGGCTAGCACATCGACCACACATCCCACTAGACGCCTATTCTTTATAATTTTGCTATGAAACAATTCTGGCAAATAGCTGAGGTGCGGGGAAGCGAGGAACTGCTTTCCTATTGGCCTTTGCAATGACGACACGTCATATTTATAAACAGATATGTAAGATTAGGGATGAGACATATTTAATACGAACAATATAATTTATCGATATGCCTTTTATTTTATGAAGTATTTATTTATTTTATTAATCAGGCTTAGCAACAGTTGTTACAATAATCTAATTTACACATATAAAAAATTTCAAATAATCAATTGCACAACATCTTACAGATAAACACATAAAACTCACACATCTATTTTTTTACACTAACAATTAGTTGTTATTGATAAAATAATATAACTTTACTATATAAACAAGTTCAAATTGATTAAAAAATAAAAATAAATATTTACTAAATTAAAACATGAAAATTCACTCACATAATATTTTTTTTCTTAATTTTAACTTTTAAATCAGAAAAAACATCAAAGTTACCACAATATTTGTTAACCATAAAATGGTAAAAATATTAATTTCCAAAACAAGTCTACATCAAGCCATTGGCGCCTCTTTTCAAGTGAAATCACATTTAATTTACTTAACTTTTCTTTGTAAGATTAACATTTAGCTGAAAGCTTGAGACAATAGTACAAATGGTTAACAAATATTTTTTGTATTCTTTCCAATCTTAATGAATGGTTAGAAAAATGTGGGCGCCATACTACGTTACAGTACTCTAATTTACTTCTAACAAAACTGTAATAAAGAACGTATTTTTATTTTAGCACTTGCCCTATCGTTGGGATGAATTTCCATATATTTTAAAGAAAGAAAAAATTTCGCCCCAGACAGGATTTGAACCTGTAACCTTTCGTCTCAAGCCGACGAAAGCTCTAACCAATTGAGCTACTGAGGATTCAAGTCCCGTGGCGAAATTTTTAATTCCTTTCTAACCCGTTAACGCGGGTAGTTATGTCCTATAGATACACAAGTCAATTTTTTTCTTTCTTTAAAATATATGGAAATTTATCCCAAGCACAGGGCAAGTGCTAAAATAAAAATACGTTGCGAGAAACGAAAGTTATGGCCATTCTTAAATGTGAATTTCATCTGTAATGATGAACTCATTTGGTGGGTACTCAGACTTGTGTATCTATAGGACATAACTACCCGCGTTAACGGGTTAGAAAGGAATTAAAAATTTCGCCACGGGACTTGAATCCTCAGTAGCTCAATTGGTTAGAGCATTCGTCGGCTTGAGACGAAAGGTTACAGGTTCAAATCCTGTCTGGGGCGAAATTTTTTCTTTCTTTAAAATATATGTACCTAATAAAGAACCTTCTTAGTGCGAACATTGCGAAATTCCTTACTGTTACGTATAATAAATCCCAAATTTTTGAGCGCCTTATTGGTTATATTTTGTATGTGTGGAATAAATGTCAATTTACTATCTCAAACTATACCGAAATCTTTAATAGAATTCACCTCAGATAGGACAATACCATTAATAGTGTAACAAGAAGAAATGGTGTTAGTTTTACGAGCAAATTTTATGTAATTTGTATCAAATTGAATTGTTTTTATTCATTCGAGTAATTCCCTCCTGAACTACAGAATATCATTGAAATACTGTAAACAAATTAGTTTTAAAATTGTCCCAGCCCTTTGAAAGTTTTATGACATACTGACCCAACATAGCCTATCGGAACCAGTCTTGAATTTATATCACCCAGATAAGCACCTAATGCACTTAAAAGAGTTCAATAAAATCGGCTCAACTGTTTATGAGTTATTCAATGACAAATAATAGCGCCCTCTACCGCAGAAGTTCAGTTTTCCATCGTGTTGATCCGGGTCCGCTGACTTAAATAGATCACCTGTCCCTCTGCCAGGCACCTCGTAAGAGGCGAGAACAGGTAAAACAGCTAATTGTCAACAAGATCACAGGTGATACAGTGGTGTGGAGCAACTTCCCTGGGTAGTTATCAACCCCCTTACCTATTCCTGCCGCTATAATGACAGTGTCACATTCCGATTCGGAGGGTAGGGAAGCCAGTAGATTTGTACAATAGGCCTTACATTCCGACCATAGGACAGCAACGCACCTGTAATATCAATGGTGTCTATAGGTCATGATTATCTGTTACCATTAAGAGAGCCGTTTGCTTGTTCGCTGACTTCTCACATAAAAAAGAGTAATTATCCAGAGGCCAACTCAAATGTACACAGAGTAAGAAGTTATTTATTGTTTCTGTCAGTGCTTAAATTTATCGATAAAATACATGAATACCTACATACAATACCGGTAACCTATTCAGGATAAGTAAATAAAAATATCGATAAAATAGATTTGCAAATTAGTACATCACTAGCTGTATGCAAACGAAAGTGATAGCTTGAAAATCACATGTGTAAGAAAGGGATATAAACACGCATCGAACAGTGACTGACCAGTATATGATGAACTCCGATATATATTAAATAATTTAAAATGTAATTATGAATGTTATTATTTTTAATTAATCTACGGAAAGTTGTACCATCATTTCGGTAATTTGAAGTCCAGCTGTCTTTATCGTACAATTTAATTGAAGAAACAGTCATTTTATATCTATTTTTTTTTACTTTTTATACAATAACGCGACAATGTTTACAGGTCACAAACCTGGTCGATACTGTTCATATTTTTTTAAGTAATAAGCTACTTTAGAACAATTACACTTATGTGTTGACAGAACCGTGTTGCCTTATATGCGGTGCCTATTGGGAGTGTGGTCGATGGGCTAGCATGAAAATTAATACTGTTTAACAGATCTTAAAAGTGGTTAAATTGTTTGTACACTTGAAAGTTTCACTGGCGACTAAGTAGAAAAGTATTAACTTTCAGAAAAACATCATGAAAGTTGAAATTAGTTAATCTATCCGTTGCAGTGTTTACCACAGTACGAAATCTTAAATAAAAACTGACGCGAACGGTATGTATGTATATAGGGCCAACTTTGCTCTCTCTCTCAAGCTCTGCTCTGCAAGCTCTGCCTGATGCCTGTAATCCAAATTCCCAATTAAAATTCATGCTCTTTGGCAAGATCATGCAGTATAGCTAAATTCTGTCTCTTTGTTCTGAGCTGTGATAAGAGACGCGTTAGATCTTCAGTCACTCTGGAAGCTTAAATGTTGATAGAAATGAATTTGCTGCCTTGTCATTCACTCTCCACTGTTACTTATCACTGGACAATATCCAGTAGGTACATGCTATTTTCTACATTTGACATTCCAAAATCATGTAGCGGTCAAGCTATATTTGACGCTGTCGCTGTTATGTATGTCGCACAAGCTATAATAAACTATGTTAAACATTTCAGGAAGTGAAGTTATTCCCCAACAAAGAGTCTCTACAGCCGTTACTGGCACAGTTGGTACCTCTGGTGGTGGGGCTAGTGGACGACAACTCTGTGCTGACTCGTGAGCATTCGCTGCGAGTGATCGTTAGTCTGGCAACACTGGCAACTGAAGTACACTGCTTCGATACTGACACCCTGCACAAACTGTATTTTGGTATGTTACGTAGTTTTTTCTAAGGTTTACACCCTACACTATGTTATGTATGACATTGTATTAAAATGTCCTTGTAGGTATGTTAAGGACTTTTAGAAAAATAGTTTGGATAGATTACTGAATCACCATATTCTATTCCATTGAGATAAGACTCTCTCAGTGTGCGCTGAACGGACCATGTCAGGAGCTTTAGATCTCATTCCAAATCAGCCATTAGATCTGTCTATCGTGAAGTCGGTAGGACTGGTGATGGAGACATGGTATACTATTTGTAACCTGAAGTTTCAAACAAATTAATGTTTAATTTTTTTAAATTTCTGATGTAGAAAACAGATACCTGACAAATATTGGTACATACATACATACATCCATAATATCTTCACGCCAAGTCCCTTACGGGGTAGGCAGAGAGTGTCGAGTGCCAGACCTGACAAACCTAGCTTGTAGTAAGTCTAGCTTCCTTCACATTTATTACCCTTTTCATGCGAACACGCCTGTTTCGGAGACTGTTGACACCTCCCTCGTATAATATCCGAATGATCTGATCGTGGAATGTCAACTTTGGTCTCCCCGGGTACCTACATCCATACATTCGCATTGTATATCTTTGTATATCGAACATATTGGTAACGTACCAAACTAATTTCTGAAATTATTTAGGTAACAAACACTTTCCTGGCGTATCAAACATATTTCTGGTGTATTAAATACGTTTCTGGCAAATCCAACACATTCCTGGCAAGTAAAGAAACATATTGTCCCCAGTTGTCCTGAAGCGCCTGGACGACAGCAGCACCAAGGTGCGATCGTTGGCAGTCCCCACCCTCTGCAGCCTGTTCCAGTGCCGGCCGCAGCCCTACGACACGGTGCTGTTCGGCGCATATGTGGACGCTCTCTACAGCGCGCTGCTCATACACTTGGACGATGCTGACGAGGTCTTCCGGAAAGATGTGCTTGGTGAGATTGTTGTGACTCTCCATATTGCTGTCTCATATAGATACATTCTACAGCTTCTTGCTGATAATCTTCATGCTGGTGTTAACCCCGGATGTTTCTCACGTTTAAACGTGAAAACCCAAGGTCCGCTTTCATATTTTTAGTTACGGTCTTTGTCCATTGTTTTGTTTTTTCTTGTGCCATATCGAGGCGGCGTTCCTTGAGTTGGCTATTTTATATCAATATGCTGGTATTTGGTGCCTGATACATTTGGACTGAATTGAACTTCGGAAAATATGCTTGTAAGATTATAAAGCTCTGTATCGCTCTGCTAATCACACTTGCGCTGCTAAAAGATATTATGCTGCACTGACTTGATATATGTATTATTGTGAAGTATATAAGTACAAAGTGGGTAGTGGGTACGCAAATATTCGCGCCAAGTCCTTTGCGAGTCTAAGGCAAAAAGTATCGAGTGACAAGTATCACTATTCCTGCAAACCTGCCTAGGATCCTCCACATTTATTACTCTTTTATGCAAACACGCTGGTTTCGGAGACTCTTGACACCACCCTCGGATAATACTCAAGCGATTTGATTGTGGAATGTCAATATAGAACATTCACATTTGCATTGTATGTCTGTTTTGAAAAAACTTTCATCTGCTATTCTTACCACATATTAGAACCAACAAACGCTAGTGTAGCTATGAAGTATAGACCAGGGGCTCCCAATGTCCCAAATCTTTTTTAGCTCGCGGCGCAGTTTTAAGTTAAGTATTTTGTCACGGCGCCCTACCCAAGCTAGCTATTTGCAAAAGAAATAGTGGCAAGATATAGGTAATAATAGCAGTTAGCGCTAGTTCAGATTTGCGGGAACCGCGTTTTCACGAATCGCGTGGTTTGAAACCACAAAATTGTGAAGCTATTCAGACACCGGTGGTTATTATGTGATTTTCGTGTGGGGTTAACGTCAGTTTAAAAATGGAGTTCGACGAAGATGTGTATTTATTGTGGTTGCTCCTTAAAAAAAAGGAAAGAAAAAGGCGTTTTTCGGCCTTCACAGCTATTACCAAATATCTCCACTAACTCTTGCCAAACTTGGTTCTTGATAATTTTATTTGAGTAATCCTCATATTGAAGATCCCATATTGCAGCTCTCTTCTCCGCTACGTCAATAAATAGTTCAGTGTCGAAACGATCCATAGCCAACTCTCTGGCTGTGACGTACTAACCGTGCGATATCCGCAACGCAACTAAACGCGAAGTAAAGACTCCATAGTAATAGAAACGCGCGGGAGCATCGTGATTCTATTTTTTTGCGGCTTCACTAACCGCGCGGTTATGTCTGAACGAATACTTAATAACTCATACAAATAAGAATCGCGCTATTTTCATACGATTCTTAAATCGCCCGGTTCCCGCCGAGTCTGAACTAGCGCTTGGAGTAGGCAGAGAGGAATAAAAATTAAAAATCAACAGAATTAAATATTTTTTTTATTATAAAAGTATTAGAACAGAAATCAACAAGTGGGACTTTGAAATAAAATAAAAAACAACAAGAAAAATAAAATAAAATACGACTATTATTCGAATCAATGCGACGGGTGAGCTAAGTAATCTCCGCACAGTTTTTAAAAGGTCGAAATAAGACTTGACACTGCTACTCTCATTTCTCGCTCCACATTGATACGTGAACAATATTTGTTCTTTAGTACAGCTACAGGTGTACTAAAGAACAAATACTTTACATAAATATGATGTTGCAAACGGAATAAAAATTCTCAAAGCTTTTGAAGTTAAATTTGGATATTTATTTTGAACCTACATAAAAGTCTACCAAATCGAAACTGTTGAATTTAATTTTAAGGCTTCTGTTGCAAGAGAGTTCAGTGAGACCCTCTTCATCTTGCTATGTGAATCTTAGAGAGGTTTGTACACGGAAAGGACCTCCGCCTTCACTAGTAGGTAGATGCCTTATCACTATAATTTGAACTACCAACTTATTTATTTCATAAAAATCTTTCCATTTCGATTGCGATATTGACGAAAAACAAAGCGAAACAAAACACAATGACACGTCCGTTGCGTCGCTCGCTTGTAAGTAAACGGGCAGTGCGATTGCATGCAAGTAAGCAAGTGCGGGTAAAAATGTGCAGAGTACCAACGGTTTTTAAGCGCGTACGTAGGTACTTTTCGGCGAGAGAGCGACGACGACGCACAAGACTCAAGCAGATACCTATAGTCGCGACGACGACGACTGCTTGAGTCGTTAAAAAATTAAAATCTCGTATGTGTCATTTTGGTTTTAAGAGGCTAAGTTCTATACCGATGTGAGCGCTCAAAAGATACTCGCGAATATATGGATTGACTCACGGCGCCCCTCTTTACATTCTACGGCGCACCAGGGCGCCGCGGCGCACACTTTGGGAACCCCTGGTATAGACTGACATGATATGGAGACAAGTATAGTGATTGAGTGATTAATTAATTGGTTAGTGCAGGCTTTACTGTGTCGTTGTATGAATGGGAATGAAATATAATAACTCTTTATTGTGCACCAAAATACGCTTAAAAAAAACTTAAAACTAAGTGATACACAAAGGCGGCCTTATCGCCAAAACAGCGATCTTTTATATTATCCAGGCCTCCATATGTTAAGGATATAATATTAAAGAAATGTTACACGATGGTGCTCTTGACACACAAAGAAGAAATATAACACATGAAATATCAATTTGAATAAAGCTATTTTAAGAGAAAGGAAAAATTTAAACAGTTTAACTTCAATACAATGCAAAAATCACTAAAGACTGTATTTTAAAAAGATCAATATGATATTTGTATTATGCTCTATCCATTGGGACCATTTTCTGTAACTAGGACCACGAGGGATGATTAATAATCCTCAAATATGTTTGACATAATAGTGACCGCTTTAAATTAACTTAAAATATGAATAGAGAACTATTTGTTGTTTGTTAAAATATGTTTTCTTTCAGATGCCTTGCTGACGTTGAGCGAAATAGACCCTAGGCTACTAATGAAAAAAGTGCAGGCGAACATTCACCTATACAGGAACAAAGCTGCATACGAAAAGCTCGCCAGCCATATTGAGAAGATTATCAAATAGAGCAACACAAGTTTTAAGGAATTAAGTCCGTGATAATAGGATTTAAGCCAGCACCTTCGGCGTCAATTTCGCCACGAGGTCTAGTCTAGATAGTGCAATATATTTTAGTTTCGTTAGATTATTGATGCGGTTATATAATTTATGGGTTTTCCGTCTAGCAGCTTACGATGGAAGAATCGTGTGAATGCTATTTTTTATTTACAACGCGTGCATTGAAGATATTTGTTTAATTTAAACTAGCTAAGGAATTTTATTGGTTCAAATAAAATAATTTTTAAAATTTTCTTTGTTTTGTACTATGTTATACATTGGAATTTTATGTTTTCACTACTATTGTTACAAATATTAGATCGCCTCTGTGGTTCTAGCGGTCCGGCGTCGGACTTGAATTCTTCAGGTCGGGCAACAAAAAAAATAAAAAAATGCACTTTTTCAATTTTCTAATAAAATTAACGTTGCCCGGGATTGGAAATGTCCTGGTTGGCGATAGGCTTGTTACCTATTACATTGTGGGACCTAGTGTCTTTGGCTAGTCGTGGGTGCCCTGGTCGTGCCTCTGCCTACCCCTTCGGGGATATGGACGTAAAGATACTTTATATTAAAGCGCATACTTTAGTAATACATATCTTAATGAGATTTAAATACAAAGCATAGGCATAGTCCTTGGAAAAGGACGTAGGCTACTTTTTATAGCCATATTTCGAAGGGTTCCGGGAATAGGAAAATGAATGTAAAGGCAAAGCTAAAGATCTAATTGGTATTACCAGTCTTATTCATCAATATAATTATTAAAGCATATTTATGGAAACCTAAGATACTTAACATCCCACCCACAGGTTGGCGACGCACCATTATTACACTTGTGTACAGTGGACGTGAATACTTTACCACTAATAAATTCAACTAATTGCTTACCCTCGAAATCCGTAAAATATGTACAGGATTTCCAGGGGGAAAATTTGATTTTAATCGTTTTCAATATGTGGGAACTTTAGACTCAGGGGACTTAAAGGGGTTTTTATGGACGCACGTTTCGTAGGGGCCAGTGATTATAACAGTAAACACTTTAGATAGGATTTACTGTTATTTGATAATCAACGCTTTTTTAAATCGTACGCTGGAACTGCTACCTGTCAAAATCATTGCTCTCAATAAACTATAGCCAGAGCCTTTACCATGAGTTGGTACAGATTACGTTCGGTTAGTACGTCTCGAGATCTTTGACACTTTTAATCTAAAAATGTGTTTCTCTAAGCTACCAATAGAGGTGCTGTTCAAATTTTTCATACAAATAATTTACAGAGACGGTAGCGAGTATACTAAATTTGATAAGCCTTAAACTCATGGTAAGGGCTCAGTCAAGGAATTAATTTAATAAAAATGCGTTTTAACCTCCTTACCATATATTATATCCTCCTTATATTATTATATATTAGCATTACATTTGAACAAAAAAATTTTAGGCCTCTGTTTATGTGCTATTACCTACGTCGTATTGCTATCATGATACGCCAATTATTATTTTTTATTTTATTGTAATTTTGACAAACCTAGCAATTGAGAATTCACGAAATTCGTTGGTAAGAATATCCATTAATCACGTGATGTTTTTATCAT
Organism: Calephelis virginiensis; assembly: GCA_002245475.1. NCBI lineage: Eukaryota > Metazoa > Arthropoda > Insecta > Lepidoptera > Riodinidae > Calephelis > Calephelis virginiensis. The sequence goes on from NJDC01000103.1 coordinate 49,975, forward strand.
TTGATTTCCTTCCTGATACATGGCTTAAAGTTATAACTTCCCTCCCCTCCCCTCAGGTGATGCATGGTGAGCATTAAAGGATAGCGCCCACTTTTGACGCACCGCATCGGGTTGCATCGCAGCGTAAAAAGCTGTCTCGACTCTAGATCGCTTCCGAACATTTTGTATCATAGATTTTTTCTTTATGATGTTAGAAGGCAAACAAGCAGACGGATTTCCTGACGGCAATAAATTCACGCCGCTTAGAGACAGCAAACGTGGTAATGGTGCGTTGCCAATCAGAGAGATGTGAGGCTTCGAAGAAAAGTAAGTTTAACGGCTACCTTATCTTCCTAACCGGAACACGTCAACGTTAAGCACTGACGTTACGGCGGCATGAATAGTTAAGGCGGTGGTACCAATCCAGGCGGGTTGCTGCAAAACTACTACCTACCTAGTCAGATGTCACGGTGTTAGTGACGGTAAGCCCATGTTCATCTTTTACGAGCTGTCTGGCAGGAATTCAGATGGTCTATTTTGCAAAGGAGCCCGGACCAACACGGGGAAAAATGTATGTTTGTATCGAGCAACACACACTGCATGCCGGACCTATTTGTGGTTATGTAGTCTGCATTGCGATGTGCTCTTACCTGACACGTTGCGGCTATCTTTCAGGTTATGCCCACTCACTCTACCCAAAATCTCGTGTAGTTTTCCCTTTTTTTTGGCTGGCATAAAAATAACATAGTTATACTTTAAAAACCCATTTGTTTATTATAAACTATACGTTTGATGTTTATGTGTGATGTGTGATGTATATGTAAACATATATTAATTTTAGTGGCTCTGCAGCATAACATGGCATCTCCCAATAACCCATTCTATTTTCTTTCTAGAATATCTTCAATATACAGACAACCTCTTAATGATTTTATATACCTACTTAATATTTGCATTGAAAAAAAAAACAGTGTACCTACCTAATTACTTAATAAAAACGACTCCAATGTCAAAGCTAAGTCTGATTGAGGAACACCGATTGTTCCGTACAAACAGCTATTATTTGTATCAATCAAATTTGTTTAAATTATAGTGTATTACACAAAATATAGAAATAGGTGTCTTATTCTTAATGTTTTGGCCGGTTCTTTGGTCGTGGGGTTAGCGTACACGCCTAATGCCACCGACTAACTGCCATACTCGGGTTCCTTTCCGACGGGGAAGGCATTTTGTGTGATGAAAATTTAAATTGTACTCGTTGATCTAGATGTCTGCATTTCTGGGTCCCAGTGTGTTTTCAAATTTATTTTTGCTTAGGAAGACTTAACACCCACAACACAAGCATATAATTTGCTTACTTTGGGGTGAGATCAAATTTTTATAATTTATATCTTCACGCCCATCTTTCCGAAAGTAGGCACAGGCACAATTAGAGTACCTACAATAGGCCGAAAACTGTAAGTTCTATAATGTGATGGATGGCAAGCCTATCGCCTACAGTGCACTTATGAATTTGAAAATACACACTTTTCTTGTTTTCCGTCCCAGGGATCGTACCCGGGACTTAAACAAGTCAAGTCCGACCGGCAAGCGGCCGGACCTCTAGCGCGAATATTTTTAATTATTTATTTATCTTTGCTATCACTTATGAACCGATACTAATATATTTTTATTTGAATGAGCGTATTTCTGAGATGGTTATTGCCACCAAGTGCGGATCTGTAGGGTTACTCTTGAATCTCAATATCGTGCAAACTGGAAATTAGAATCGGATATCTCGTTGTAGGTACTTTTGAACACAGTACTAGCGGCTTATTAACATTTAATGAGAAAGAAATTCAACGAAACCGATAAAACAATTTAATTTTTACTATTAACTGAATGTAAATAGCTCGCCGGTATTGTGTTCAAGAGTACCTAAAATGACATACTCGATTCCAATTTCCAATATTGCGCGAATCGAGCTTCAAGAGTAACCCTACTGATGATGGAATCCCAGAGGAAATCGAGGATAATACTCAATTCTTGTTTAGATATACAACATGTAGGTAGAATATTGTTTTTGCAGTTTTATTGCACCTATATCATAAAACTGTATGGGCTACTACTAATTTAAATTCATTTTATCCCATCAATCAAATTTAAATTCTTCTTGTCTCGGGAATCTCTAAGACAGGAAAATATTGTTATGAAAATTTATTTTGTTCTTTAATATACGGAACCATAAAACAAAAGCGTAAATAGTCGATGAGTCACAAAATGACTTGAAATTCTACCGTGGAGTTCTAAGGTCGCGACCTTTTGTCATTAATAACCATTTTTAACGATCAATAAGTCGATGACACTCCAAAAGCTTGTAAATAGAAAACCAGGCAAATATTTAAATATATTAAAAAGCAAAGGAATGTTAAACAGGTATCTAAAGTATTTTTTCAGAGGTTCAGTCCTTGCAATTACCCTTAACGTTGTTTTACTAAACGAGAGACAAAGAAATAAACGAATTTAGAGGATGTACATGTATAGCGTATCAAAAATAAGGCCTTTAGTTTTTCCCCTGTTAGTTTCGGCCAAACTATCGATGTTTTTTAGCTCATACAGCTTAGCTCATACAATCATCAAACTGTTGATGATTGTATGAGCTAAGCTGTAAGCTGTAAGAGAAAATGGTTAGTTAGTTTGTCACTTCCATAAATTCTACCTAAAATTAGGTGGTATTTTTTGCAACTCGCCCGGATCGGTATCTCGTGTAAGGATCGTCTTTTAATCACGTAAGACTCGAGAGGAGAGCGAGGACCGTGAAGAATTATCAACTACGTGGTACGAGGGTTAGCGGGGAGTAGTCAGATATCATCTAAATTTTTTTTTTTGAAATTGGAAGGCAAACAAGTAAACGGATTTCCTGATGGTAAGAAATTCATGCCACCTAAAGACACCAACTGTGGTAATGGTGCGTTGCCAACCTGAGGGATGTTAGGCCTCGAGCAAAAGTAAGTTTACTGGCTACCTTACCCTCCAAACCAGAACACGTCATGACGTTATGGCGGCAGGAATAGGTAAGGCGGTGGTACCGATCCGCGTGAGTCGCTGCGAAACTCTACCACCTAGTCAAATGTCACGGTGTTAGTGACGGTAAGCCTATGCTCGCCTTTTACGAGCTGCCTGGCGAGGAATGCAGATGGTCTATTCTGCAAAGGAGCCCGGACCAACACGGGGACTGTTTCGTTGAAGGCTCGATTTCTAAATAAGTTAGTGTTAAAGAAAATCTCGCTCATCCGTGACCCAAGAATTATATCCCTTAATAAAATATGTTCATGTCCAGTACAAATTTAATGTTTTTTACATGACTAGGTACGGCGTGATTTATAAGCAAAATAAATAATTCATTTTATTTGGAAATACATAAAACATTTATGTAATTCGCATGGATAGTGTAGATATCCGCTACGGAGCATACCGTGTAGTACCTAAGTACCTATTGCTATTTATAACTACTAGTGGTCGCCCATTAATCCAAATTAGAATATCTTTAACTGGGACTTTTTTAATATCATTAATTGGGACTTAGTGTCTTCGGCTAGTCGTGGGTGCCTTGGTTGTACCTCTGCCTACCTCTTCGGGGATATGGGCGTGAAGATACTTTTAGAATATCTTACACCATAATAAATTTTAATATCTTTTTGATAAGAACGCCATCTTCATTTATCAAGACCAAATATTTTGTTCCCAAACTTTATGAATATAGTTTATGCGCCATCTGTGTTATTTTATTGTTATCATCTATATATTTGTTTATGTGTGTCAAATGCATTGTAGTATGTGTATTTTGATTTTTTTATTTAATGCACTTTATAAGCATTATTATTACTAAAAATAATAGCGTTCTGCACTTAAACTTAAGTGTGCCAAATTTCATGTCCTCGCAAATTCCGTAAACAGGGGTCCAAAGATTTTGCTTCACGTATTAATTTTATGATACTGAAATAATGCAAGTGCAGTAAAACTGCAAAAAACCGATTTTGATATTAAAAACTATGTCGTCTAAGTACACTAAATCCTCGACATTCCTGGAAATCCAGTACCGGATTATTAGATATTGCAATTAAGTCTGGAACTTAATTGCAATAGGACCACCTTGGAAGTAGGTACACTCTTTTAAATAAAACAAGAGTATTTAAAATCGACTCATGTAGAAATGGCGGAAAAAAAATTAGGAGTCGAACTAAAAACTTTCATGCTTTATCAGGAGTCAGTTAAAATTATAGATGTAGATTTTTTATGAAAATTTAACGTACCCATAGCTATTAAGAGCAAAGCAATTTTCTGTATCTTTGTTAGTTATCACATTATGTAAAATAAATTAAAAATAAACAAACCAGTAGACTTGGACAATAGGCCTAACACATTGGTCACAGGAAAGTCACGCACCTATATCATAAATGGTGTCTATATGGTACTCTTGCCTCATAACATCAAAAGAGCCGTGTGCTTTTGTAGAGAAAATTAGGTGATAGACTGCCTTAGATCCCGGGCTATAAAATTTACCAGAAACATAAATGGACGTAGTTAAGCAGAAAGGATCCAATCCACATCTAACTAGTTGTGAGATAATTGACTTTGAAGTTTATATATTTACAATAATATATACTGGCCTTACATGTGGGTTGGTATCTAATTATTATACAAATGTCATAACAGTTTTTATCTGTAGGATCTTTTACTGAACGAAAGTATTATAAGCTTTACGACCTCTTTCGTATGTTTCACTCAAATTTGGTGTTTACGTGGGTTGGGTCCTTTCTGCTTAACTACGTCCAAATAGTGTCAATAAGCGACGGTTACCTCTTCTAATCAAGAAAGTCATCTGCTTGATCGCTATCTATGTATCATACTAAAGCTACAGAAAATTGGTCTGCTTATTTGATTTGCACTAGGTACCTCCGTTAAAACCTGGGTTACTTCATTTTTCGTCATCAGATTTTTATTTTCAGTAATTTGTAGTAATTTTAACAAAATCACGGACCATTATTTTACTATCAAAAACAGTAATTCCTAATTCGTTACAATGCATATGGGTGCAATTAAAATATTGTAGGGGTTGTTGGGGAAGGGTAGGCCGTGACTGGTACGAGCGTGACGTTCCACATCGCTGGGTCCACCTTACAATGGCCGCCATGTGGGGCAAAAGCGCGGGAATTTTGTGAAATTATTCATAAATATACAGGAGTATTGCCGGGAAAAATATTCCCCTCTGTGATATCATTAAGCTTTTTGGCGTATGATTTTATTCCAGAGAAGCAGCTTAATTCTTATTTAGTTTTTAAACTGTCACTTTTTAAATTATGAACTAACATTGGTCTAAGCCTAATTTATATAATTTAAGTAATATATAAAAGAAAGTGGTGTTAGTTACACTATTTATAACTTAAGAACGGCAGAACCGATTAGGCTGAAAATTGGTAGGGAGGTAGCTTAGAACCGGGAGAAGGACATAGAATACTTTTGATCCCGTTCGATTGTGAGGAAACTGGGAAAAACAACATTTTAATTTTTTCCAAAGAAACTGAACGGGCGGAACGAAGTTCACGGGAGCAGCCAGTACTTTATAAATCTCTGTATGAACTTGATCGTTTCATTGTTTCTATTTACGCGTATGATCCTTATGCCTCCAGTTTTTCATTTGCATAAAGGTGTTATTTAGGTAAGGGGTTAAAGTATAGTTCGAGTAACATCAAATGCAAACTATAATTATTTTTAACTGATATTAAAAAGGAGAAGGTTTCTGAATCGACGTTATGTTTTTCTATGTTTGTTAGGTGAATATTCGACCAATAACAAATAGATTTTGATGGTTCTTTTTCGAAGGTAAGTGATGATTCTGAGGTTGACCTGTTGGTCCTGCTGGAGGTGGGTCTGATGGCCGCACACAGAGACGTCAATTATCATTCATCACAATTTTGTATAGAAAATATCAAATTAATGGCTGATTAAAAAATAATTAAAGTCTCTGAGTGAATCTTTATGACAAATCTTAATGAGTCAACATTTTCATTTAAAATGTATGCATCATTAAATATAACCAGCGATTAGTAAATATAAAGTCTCTGGTATACTGAACTCAAGAAGCACAAGATCGATTTAGGTAAAATTGATTTACCAGATCTATCTCAGAGTCAAAACTTGCATTTTGAAAAGAGAATTATCAAATCGCGACGTGGTAATGAATTTGGAGTCGGTTTTTTTGTAATTTTTCTGCACGTAATTGCACATATTTAGTTTGTTATAGACCACACTAACCCAAGAAACATCACTGATTTTACCAATATACATATACTTATATAAAGAATATTAGGTACTTTATTCGGTTATTTCAAGTCCCGGGAATAAATTTATTCTTAGACTTTCCTATAAATAAATAATGGTGATTCTGCTGTTCACAAACTAAACTTAAGTATTTTAGATAAGTGCTATCTTATTCAAATGACACAAAAGCAAAAGAGATGGAACATTTTAGACATGTCAGATCAGTCCGGACATGTCAAATTGTGATGTTTTTAATCAACGTTTTCCGTGTGACAGATTAAACGTCTGTAGAAATGTCGTGTACAAACTAATCTAAGAGCACTGAAAGTATTTTGTCTCTTTATATTACGTTCGTTGAAGCAAGATAGCGATACCTTAAAATTAAAAATTACTACCAATGTCTCCTAGGGGCGAATGACTACAGCAGCGTCATCAATATAAGCCATAAACCCTGAAAGTAATTACCTTGCAAGTGCCCTAAAGTATAGTGAACAGCTAAAACAACACCTCAATAAAACTACACAAGCACTTGGCATAATTGGTAACATCGTTAGGGTGTCTCGTCGGGCGCGGGCGGCTGACACTGTTTGTGCTTGTCAAATACTTGCCCATCGATTGGAAATGGCCCTTTATTACTATACTTGATTGATAGCCCTTGGTGGTCGAGAATATAATAAGTGTTTATAACATTAGGAAGATATGCCTCCAGTTATGTCCATGTACCTACTCATTTGTGTATCTAGGTTGTGATTCTGACACTATAATGCCTGTCTGTTTTTAGCAAATATGGAAGTGGATATCCTGAAGGTATATAAGAGTCTAAAAGATAACCTTCGTTTATAGACACAGTAATATATTCAGTTTGATTAAAGCTTCAGCTTTTCTTATAACCCGGTCCATGTGTGCGAGTTGAACGGCTTCTCTATCATTATCATTAGCCCGAAGACATCCACTGCTGGACATAGGCCTCCCCCAAAGAGCGCCACAAGTCGCGATCACCAGCCGCTTGTAACCAGCGACTCCCCGCGACTTTGACCAGATCATCAGTCCACCAGTGGGAGGTCGGCCAACACTACGTCCTCCGGTACGGGGCTGCCACTCGAGAACCTTTTTTCCGCAGAGGCAATGTGGCCTGCCCATTCCCACTTATATAGCACGCTGAGCGACTCTGAGCTTACTTAAGAGGCCTTCTCTCCTCCAAAATGAAATACGACAGTGGCCACGACAGTACGGTGGCTGAAAGGTAGAGATATCAATTTTTACGAACCACTGCGTCGCAATCTACCTAGTTAGGACTGTCTGGTATCCAGTAACCTAATGTACTGGCGATTGCGAATTCCATCGTAGAAAAACAACTTGTCGTTTAATTGAAGAATACCTTTAATATAAACTTATGACGAACTATGGCTCCATCTATTCTTAGTTCGATTTGACATATATTGAACAATAACTTCCCTGACACTTGATTGATGATGATAAATATCCCTGGATAATAAATAAATATTCCTGGACAAGTAACACAAATTGAATCTAACCCCAAAGTAAGCAAATTATATGCTTGCGTTATGGGTGTTAGTCACCGATATTAATACATAAATAGATACCAGAATAAATTTAATAAACACCCAGACCCGGAGGAAAATGCTGACATCTAAATGTTCATCACACAAATGCGTGCCCCTTTCGGGAATCGAACTCGAACTTCGCGATTGGTCGGTGTGGTTAGGCGTGTATGTATCCACTCGACCAACGAGTCGGTTGATAAAACATATCTTAGATTATAAGCTGCAACTGCCCTTACAATAGTGAAATACCTTCCTGATAAAATTGATCCAGTAGTTTTGTCGTAATGCTGTAATACACGGACAAGATTAAAAAACACAAAATAATTACTTCAGAAAAAAAATCTCTCCTTATGTATCAACGGTGTACAGTAGATAGGATTAAAATTAATCTACCTTTGAAATTATTTGTAATAAATTATGAAACTTACTAAACATATAAATAAATAAAATTAAAAATATAACAAGTGAAGTAATTTAAATGTTAAAATGTATATACATATGTAACTTCTTTAAATTTAATTCAATATTTGCACACCACGATGTGGTGGAATATGTTGTATTCTTAAATATCTTGGTAACAACTTTTTAACAAACATTTTCTGCAAATAAATAATTTTCATTTTCAACCTATCCCAATATTTTTTTCTTGAATAATTTCAGTATAAATAGATATACTACAATGAAAATGTGTATTGATGTACCTAACTACCCGAAGAAATCAAGGTTGATATTCCACGATCAAATTGCTCGGGTTTTATCCGAGGGTTGTGTCAATTGTCAACGAAACCGGGGTAATTAAGTAAGTAAAAAGAGTTATGAGTGTGGACGACGCTATGGTATGCAAGGGTCATCTCGTATCATGTGACATATAGCACTCGATATTCTCTGCCTGTCCCGCACCTCGTGAAGTGTACCCCTTGTGTATGAATGAATATGTATCATCAATGTACAGACGTAGCTTTTTAAAAAAATTATAATAAGTAGGTATGTAGGTATAGCCTATCAGACGCAAACCAGAAGGAAGCGTCGGCTATCATGATAGTAAGCTCAAGTTTTGGTAAATAATAAATATGTTAATGATGGCTAGTTTATCATAAATGGATAGCAGTAGGTGTTTGTGTTTCAAAAATGGGAAGTTAGCCTGAATGGCTATTCTTCGTGGGAACACGAGATGACATAGTTTATTATTTTACCCGTGGTGGTCCGGGCTCTTATGCAGAATAGACTATCTGCGTTTCTGCCAGGCAGCTCGTAAAAGGCGAGCATAGGCTTACCGTCACTAACACCGTGACATCCTACTAGGTGGTAGAGTTTCGCAGCGACTCGCCCGGAGTGGTACCACCGTCTTACCTATTCCTGTCACCATAACGTCCAACGCTTGCCTTTGACGTGTTTGAGGGTAAGGTAGCCCGTAAATTTACTTTTAGAATCCCGGCCTCAGGTTGGCAACGCACCACTACCACCTTTGGTGTCTCTAGGCGGCGTGAATTTCTTACCATCGGGAAATCCGTCTGCTTGTTCGTCTTCCATTATCATAAAAAAACGTAAACACTGAAATAATTAAGAAAAACATTACAGAGGAGTTGAACCCACGTCCTTTTTTCTTTTTGATTCTAAGACTTTTACTTATTCAACAACTTCTAATAGCAGTAAAACAGTAGAGTCAGAAATAAGCATGACTTCGATACCTAGATACGCATATTCGAAATCATGGCCCTTTTTTGGCAGTCGGGTAACCTGGTAGATAATTTTCCGCAGTTAGAACTTGAGGTTCATTACCAAGGAAGTACCCGCAGCGTAAGATAACGCGTCCACGAAGCGATAAACGTGACTAATTGTCCGGAATATGCGGGCTGGACTTCTTGGGGAAAATTATCGATCGAGTACCACCTGTTCGGAGGGCTGGGGCACCTGCCGTCATACGTTATCGGGACGCCGGCACGCGCGCACACACGCACCATTACCACCACGAACCCACCACCGCGGGGGGACTGACCGCCACTACGTCAGAGCGGCCGCGCGCAACCGATCGATCACCGCACCACTGAATCATCCACTCTTGAGGAATGCAGCAAAATGCATATCACAACCGGACTATCCCCTACCGGTGAAATGCTGGATACATCCATCAACCTATACGGAGACTCTGGGGAACAATTCTATTCCGAACATGTACCCGAATCGTCCCATACCGTGGAAATCGAATATGTCTTTCAAAATGACGCACAGAAGGTCAAAAAGAAAGCCAAGAAACCGATTCAAGACGAACAAGAGACAGATCTAACGAATTTAACATGGCTGCAAAATATCACGAATATAATGTCAATGCCCCAATTTCCCATACCTCCAATGTCTCCAAACCCTCAAGTCAAGTTTCAACCACAAAACACGAGGTTGCAGAAGTTTAATCAGACCATTGCAAAGTGTCAAAAGGATTTTATGGAGAATAAAGAAGAGTATAGCAAGAACAGTGAAAAGAAACCTCCTTATTCTTACAGTACCTTGATTTGTATGGCAATGAGGTATAACAACGATAAAATGACGCTTTCTGCTATTTATTCTTGGATAAGGGATAATTTCAAATACTACAGGAACGCGGACCCTACTTGGCAGGTAAGTGATTTGACCAGGGCCGGACTAATAGAACAGTGATTTACAAGTAATGCGTGTACCCCAACCGCGTTATTAATAAACATGGACTAAAGTAGGAGTAAAATTAAGTTGATACCAGGTTTAAACATGGAGTAATATACACCGTGTTTATTCAAAAGACGGCAAGAATGTAAAAATAGCATAAAGGAGTAAGTAGGTATCTAGAATCAGTCTAACTTAAAATCAGTGCAGGATTTATAAAAATCAAAATCAAAATACCCTTTAAAATTAAAATAATGTATTTTAAGTAGGTACATGGTAACATTTAGAGACAAAGTAAAACAATAAACTGGGGCACGATTTATACATTAATTTAGTAATAAGTAATAATTAATATTCCTGGACCAGTTACATAAATCGAATCTAATCCCCAAGCAAGCAAATTATATGCTCGTGATAGTCAACGATTCTAATACATAGAAATAATTAATTATATGCTTGTGATAGTCAACGATTCTAATACATAGAAATAATTAAATAAATACCAGAATAAATTTAATAAACACCCAGACCTGGAAACGCAGACATGCCGGAAATGCCTGCCCCCGTCGGGTATCGAACTCGAGCCCTGCCGTTGGTCAATGTAGTTAGGCATGTGGGCTAACCACTCGACCAACAAGCAGTCAATAATTAGTGACTTTAGACGAAGAAGGTAGCAACTTCGATAAATTCTGTTAGGAATTTACTCAAAAAAAAATTGAGCAATTACATACCTACTTAAATATTATAAAAAACTTGTGAGAATTGTTACAACCTCAGTCTAATGTTCGTAAAAAGGTATTCAATTATTTTAAGTAGGTACTTACTTGAATGCTTTCGATTTTAAACAAATACTTCCAACTTAAGATTATAGTTCTAGACGAGTAATACATACTTAATACCAGTAACTTATTACCACACTAAATACTAAGTATTATAAGCTATCAAAAACTTTTTTACAACTTTTGATACGTGAGAGAGAAAAACCTGGTGAGAACAAGTCAAAAAAGCTTTACAGTTGATAGTACTTACTTACTTGTTATTTTCGACTTAGTTACAATATATACGTTGAATTATATTATATATTAAACATATTTTTTTAAAGTGATACAATTTAAAATTTTAACCAAAAAGTGTAGAAATGTGATAAAGAGTAGTTTGTTGGACTAGAATATATATAAGCAATAAGAGAAAATGTTTTCTACATAGGTACAATATCACTACGTAGTTATCACAATTAACAAAGTCGCTTCCTCTGTCCCTTTGTATGCTTAAATCTTTAAAACTACGCAACGGATTTTGATGCGGTTTTTTAATAGATAATGTATGTGAAGAGAAAGGTTTATGTGTATATTTGCGAAGCCAGGGCGGGCCGCTAGTTTCCTATAAATTTATGAGCCTAGGTTAAAAATGACGCTCGGATTGGTATCAACGCCTTACCTTTACAGCATCAGAACGTCAGTGATTGTAACTGTCTTGTTTTTTTTCTGATGGTAGGGTAACCGGTTAATATAGTTAAGCTTAACAAATTAGGTTCCTTTGATGACGCACCAACAACATCTTTGATGTACACGTGTCGCTACTTCTTCCAACCAGAAAATCGTCTGCATATTTGCATACCTTTTGCCATATAAAGAAAAATCAAAAACAAGCGTCGTATTTATTTATAAGCAATCCCAACATTTTGTTCTTTTTTAATATAAAAAAATAATAAATTCCATAATTCGTATCTGGATATTATAACAAGAGTGTGATCGAAGTAATTGCCACCGTAAAATATCCCATTCAGATTAGATAACCCCTTATTGGTTTTGTATAGATACCTAATACGAGGGTGATTGTGGCATTAATCTTTTAATTATACAAATGTACATTTATTAGCATTATCAATTACATTTACATCATCACAACGATTACAATGCGTAATAGGCAGAGAGTCATCAATATAATATTTTTGTATCCTGACAAATACTGCGCGTGGTCTAAAAGCTCGCCATGTTTATAGTCTGGCTGCGCGCGACAGACATTATGGTATTTAAATTATAATAATAATATATTCCTGTACTTGGGGATTTTTTTATTAATTTTAAGAATAGAAATTGAGTTATTGAGTCAGTGAATTGAGTCATACGGGATTTTTTTTTCAGAATTCCATCCGTCACAACTTATCACTTAACAAAGTCTTCGTGAAGGTAGCTCGGTCGAAACATGAACCGGGCAAAGGTGGATTTTGGAAGCTGGACCTTGCACACTTGGAGGGCACCAAGCGGATCTCCAATAGACCACACAAGAAGAAGAAAACACATGGAACAGATTCAAAATTAAACGAAGACAAAATCGCGGTAGCTAACATACCTCAAGAACCAGACATCTTAAACATCCCAAATGATATTGAACAAGCTGTTACTTTGCATCTACCAGAATTTACACTTCAGACATTGCCCGACGTGGACATGGAGACCAATATTGGCGCCAATGTCATCGTGGAGCCAGTGGCACCTCCACCTCTTATACCGGAAGATGATTTGTCATCTCTTCTCCTGAATCCCACTGATTGGGATGATCTACAATTGGATATGTTGGATAATTATCTTGACTCGTGTTTCAAGTAAGTTTTTTAAACGATATAATGGCTTTATTCAGACATTCTGGCCTGGGTTCACAAGAGGTGGTTAGGTTTGCTACGTCTATGATGAATTAAAAAGGTTATCGATGTGATATTTTGCAACTTCCCAGAGGATGGAATGGTAAGTCCTTGTTTTAACTCGACTGTTAGCAGCGGTTACGTGTTTTGCTAGTACCTATCATATTATGCAAATGTGGGTAGCTAGATAAGCGTGTGTGCAATTAAAACTTTTTTAAACTATCCCAACGACTGCTAAGTTTTTTAGTTTTAACCGAATGGAAGTAGGGGTTACGTGTTTCGCAAGAACCTTAGTAAGTCGACTTATTCCTGACATGTTATGTTCTATGGTTTTAATTACGGAAAATATAAAGTGGTTTCAATCGACGGCAGTTACTGAAACTAAATCATAATTCATATCTTTTAATAAATTAAAATATTATGAAAATGTACATAAACTTATGTGATTCCTCGTAAGATTGAGTATAAAGGTATGTGTACACGTTTACGTTCACAGATAAGCTGTAAAAGGAATAATGCATAGGTACATAGACACCTACATATAGGTAGCTGTTCTTTATATTTTACTCATTCGTAAACTACACTTACGCACTGCGTACACTGCACCAAGGGGAAGGGCGGGTTACGCGGATAACTTCATTCAATATTTACTTGTATTTTGTGATTATTGTCTTCTAAGTCTAGTCTATTTCTTTATTATTTCTGTGTTCATATAAATTACTATTTTATTTGGTAAGGGTTATATATTATTGTGTTATCTATTATCTATATTTTTAATTTAATTTATTTAGATTTATTTTTATTTTATTTTAAATGTTGGTGTGTACAATTGCGTTTTTTTATGACAGCTGTATAGATAGTTGGACAAATACGCTACAATGATATGTTGTAAACCCTGACAAACTGTAAATAGCTAGAAGGTACGTAAAGATTTATTTTGATTTTAAAACGATAGTATCAATTAACAACTTGCTCAATAAAGCTCAAATAATCAATGGGAAACTAATACCAGGATTAAAAACAAAAGTAAACTGTAAAACTGTATAGACTTTTGGGTTAACTTATAATTGAATTTGTTTAACATTGTACTCATAATCTTCTTCTATATTTGATATTTTCCATCGTCAGCGCTTGGTGAGACTTCCAAATATTCATATTTGTAAATAAAGAAACACTTGTACTATTTTACGTATCACTTATAATTTATTGTTTTGTAAATAGCCTACCGGTTTCGCTTATACAGCATCATCAGGGCTAAAACTTAAACTACTTATTTAAAAATATGAATAATTTTCATACAATCTCAGACATTTTGAAATTTTTTTCATCAAAGTAGTTGTGTAATTCAGTAAAAGCAATGTAAAATGCCTATGACTGTTGGGAAACATTGATTAAATGAATTGAAAATTATTTCTAGTTTATCGTCAACACGTTAGGTACATGCTGGCTGTCTCAAATCCATTCAAATATCGGCTCACCCAATGGCTACGATAGTATAAAAAGAGGCTCACACGTACAATCGTATATATTATTACTATTCGATAACAGCTAACAGCCTATCGTGATTATAATTTTCTATTACATACTTAATAATAATATTTTAAGGTTCTAAACGATTTGGTTACATTTTTTTTGTTATATAAATTTAAAACCTTATGTATTTAAGATTAAGTAATGTGATTGTAGTTATAAAAAATGACAACACTACCGCTCAGTATTATGAAGTACCTATAGTATTATTAAGAGTGAATGTGATGATCAAAATATCGCTATAAATACTTTTATTTTAGAAGTTAAAATATATAATAAAAACAAGTGTTAATTAAAAAAAAAACGTGTTTATACATTTCTAAAACACAGAACGTTTCTACGTGATATTAAAAATCAGGACATTACGAACTTCAATATTGAATTCCTTTTTACTTAAAGCAACTGTTTGTAAAATTATTATTAATTAAGGTCTACTAACGTGATGTATTACCTACATGTTATACTTTACATATTTATAAGATAACTGAAACGTTACATTTCAACTTGTAATATTTAGTATTGTACAAAGGTTAAGAACCACTTGGACATCTACCACAACTAAGTATGGATTCTTCAAACAAAGATTTTTTTAATAAACATAATGTAGTTACTTTGATCCTACCTTTTGTAATAAACGAAAAGATTTTTGGTCTGAATTTTATAAAGAATTAATTATAAAATACACCTATCATTAATGATGTATACCACAAAAATTTATTGCTCTGAAACCATGCGTAGGGGTAAGAAACAGCGACGTTTTGTAAAATGGGTGAATAAATAGCATCTAGGTAGATACATCCTTATCTGTTATATAAAACTAGAAACAAGTCTACACATCAGCAAAGGTGTAAATTTGTGATTAGGTAGGTATTTAGTAATGATGCTAAAACGTTTTTTTTATGAAACAGCATTCCTGTTTTGCACTTTATTATGGAAAATTAGGTACCATCTTTTGAATACTATACCATACAATGGCATGAAAAATTTCTAACCTAATTAGCAATACATTTTTGTAAATCGTATGTGTTATATATTAAAATAGGAGCATCTGTAGGAATATTAAATATGCCTACATACCTAGTTGTAAGTTAGTATTTGTGAGTTCCGTCCAGTATTCTCTGTTTGCTCAGCACAAAAAATTTAAATAGGTACACATTTATATTTGTGGTTTATATTTATAAAATATTAAACTTCTTATGTATAAGCAAATGTAAATTAGGTGTTTAGATATGTTATATAGTAAATATCAATAAGATACATCAGATTATCCGTCCAGTGTGTATATGAATGCGAAAGTAATGTACTTCTTTCGTATTTGCCTGTAGAGTAGGTAGTGTGTATGTAAAGTTACTCTATTACATATCACCTTCATTGTGAAACGTTTGACAAACAAACATAGCATCTAAAAATGAATTTAAATGTTAAATACTTTTATACTTGCATCACAGTATTAAAAGTTGGTCAACATTTTTAGTACGAATTTGAAAGTTGTAAATGTCTGAATTAGGCCAGTACGAATTTAGTAAAAATCATATATGTAACTAGGTACAGTAGATTTTTTTTTATAAAAAATAGTTGTGATGAAATATTTGACGACACATTTGTGAAAATCTGTGTGTAGACTAGTTTTTATAGATGTCGATAGATTATTTTTGTATATTACTGAAAAACTCTTAGATATTGCAGTGACTACAGTTTATTTAAATATATAACGACTATAATAAAGCATTCAATGCAATTGGAAAATTTTAATCTGAAAATCAGGTAGTACATAAACATTCCAAAATGCTTTTAGGCTCCTCGACTTGGATTTCATACTAGTGTTTCTGTATGAAGTATGTCGACTAGGTGCTTTGAATAAAGATTAGATGTGCAGCCACCGATACCTACTTAATATTATGGTACCATTCATAAAATCTGTATGATATCAAACGTACTCGTTGTAAATCTTATCAAAATTTGTGAGTGTAATAAATATCTGTGTAAACTTAAAGAAATGTTTTTACGTGCACAATGTGGATAGGGTTCAATGTAGATACTTACTTAAAAGTATCCACATTGTAGCAATGTTTTTATATCCACACAATGTGTTTTGACAATGTGGTTAGTATTTTGTAGCTTCTAAACACCGTGATGCTTAAAAATATTTTGCCTACATTGAATTAATTGAAGCCACACAAAGTTTTTGAACTGTAAGTCGTGTAAAATAAGTAAATCGCGGAATTAATCGGTATGTTGTATTCGCAAAGGCCTGTGTGCTTCAAACAATATAGCACACCTTATAGTACAAATTGGAGTTTTGTATGAAAACGAATAATTACTGCGTCAACTTTACAGCCTACAGTTTAAAAAGTTACGATTGTCTCATCCTAATGCTCTTTAAATCATCATGATATGTATGAAAATTGGATACAAAAACAAAATAGATTAAACTGTTATAGGAGTAAGTATTAGTTATATATCTATATCTTTGTGTTTTATTAATATTAAAAAAAATATTAAATTAACCTTTGAACTTTAAAGTCGAAATAAATATTATATTTTTTTTAAAGACAAGCTATTTATATCGATGAAGTTAATCTAATTAGCACACATTTTTTTTAATTTTCTAGTCATATTTTCTTGTGTATATAGCTATGGGTTGCTAGGATTTATTAGAAATACATTTTTAGTTCTTACGCATTTTGATAATAAAGATTAGACAATTTATTTTAATGCCACTATAGTTATTCAGGTGGCTACATTTTTTTAAACTGGCATATAGTATTATCGAACTGCTTTTTTTGTCGCACAAAATAATTCTACAATTACTTATTTCTTATCGAGTTACTCATACCTATTACTCAGCATCCGCGTGGTCATTCGAATATCAATGCCAACAGAACCTACTTAGCATAATAATTAACCGATTTAGTGTCCAGAAACTTTTAGTTTAAATGTTTATATTAAGTACCTATCCTTTGGTACACCTATCTGTGTACGTTGAATTGGAATAGTTCATGCAGTTTAAACTATTTTGTTAAAAAAAAACATTTTTCCTTTTATTTTTTTTAAATTGTAAGAGTTGCTCAACAATACCCCTTTCTCCCCTATAGGTTAAAGGTACCTATAGGGATAAACTTTTTTGAGTTGCTAATCCTAAGCCAGTTAATTAACGAAATATGTATAAAAAATATGTTATTTGAAATGGTTGTTTGTAACGTCGCTCAAAATACATTTTATGTAGTAAGTAATTAATTTTGTAGAAGTGACCTTATTAAATACATAGTTAAAATAGTGTTTTTATTTAAATACCTACTTAATGTAATAAAAAAGTTTTCTATTGGTCTGAGTATGCATCGACATAATTTCAGAAAACTAGATTCTTATAGGTAATTACCTAGTATAACTATAAAGTACTATCCTGGCTAAGGACTTGGTAGATGTATCCTACGTATAAAATTAAATTAAATAGGTATTAGAAAACATAGCATCAAGCATAAAATAATCCTTTTTGTTGTCAATATTAGCCTGCTGATAGCTGCAACAGTTTTGATTTTTTCAACAACCGACTTTTTACATTTTTTTCCAAGCTTTCACGTTTTTTTTTATTTGTTCGGTGATTTTTTAAAATGTTTAGGTAATTCTGCGTGTTCGTTTTGTCGAGCCCTAATTACCAAATTGCTTTTCATTTTACATTTTTTTAAAAAGAAATTCTCCCCAGACAATATTTTGCCATATAATACCCGTGCCATTCGCCTCTTGCTGACGACGCTCATTTCAATTGAGCTGCTATGTTGAAATCGTGCGCCGAAATTTTAATTTTTTTCTCGTTAAATGTGTAATTTTTTATCGAAAAACTGATAAGAATTAAAATTTTCACAATCAGGTGTTTAGTTTCAGTTGACAATTTTTGATTGTGAACAATCGCTCTGCTACTGAAAGTACTTTAGTAGAACTTCATCTGCTGTGTTCGACTGCTGCATATCACCGCCTTAACTCGCCACTGTCGTGTTCCGTCTGAAGATTTGTAGTAGTCGAAAGTTACAGCTACATTTCGCAGCCTAGCAGCACACCAATACCATCTTCTGGTAGTATCTAAAGGCGGATACACTGCTACAGGCGATTTATTCCACAATTGTGTAGTGCAAAGCATATAATGTGTACGGAATCACACAATACAGATATGAGATATTTTGGTCGTCGATGGAGTTGCTTTAAGCTAAAAACGCTCAAAAGGTGGAATCAGGAATGGTATAGCGGCAGGAACATTTACCTATAATGTGTAGCGGTTTTAGCTATAGCAGCGCCCTGGACTTAATTTATACGGCGCCCCTATATGCTGTTGAAAAACATACTAAAAGGTAAATAATATAAAGCGTACAGGACCTGACGCCCCTTTACATCTTGGCGACCTGGGCGGCTGCCTAACCGCCGTCCCTGCCTGTATCCGAGCAAGTTGCTGTACAGTACTCCACGACCAGTGGTCTAAACAAAGAGGTATGATAAAGGGTGTTTTTAGCAACAAATGCACACATTTGTGACTTCTTAGGGAAAAATAAATTAATTGTATAGGCATTTACTCGTACATCTCATTTATTTGTACTTAGTAGCAATATATTTATTTTATTAATAATAATCAGTTCTGCAAATATTGCTTTCAATTCTTATTATTTGGTTGATGTAAATATAAACATTGAAAATATCGTTGATAAATTCTCATAGTACTGGACAATACTGATTGGACAAAAACAGTATATCTCTATTAGAGCAAAAGTATTCTTGATATTTAGTCTCTTTAATTGTATATTCAAAGAAAATGTTAGCCATCATAGCTATTGCTGCATTTATGTTTCCACTGGGTATAGTTGGCAGAACAGATCCATCTGCCACATATAAATTGTCTATGCCTAAAACTTTGAAGGATGTATCAACTACAGTAGCATTTGAGTCTGGTGATCCCATAGAGCATGTTCCAATAGGATGAAAGCTTGTTGTTGTTAAATGTTTTATATAACATTCCAAATAAGAATCTGTAAAAAATTCTAAATGTTCACAGCCAGGAAATGGAATATCATTTATCTGTGTTCCAACTTCTTGCAGAGGTTTAGTCTGTGTAAACTTAAGTAACATCTTCAGGCCATTTTTTAACACCTGCACATCATCTTTATGTGATAAATACTTAGGATCAATAAGTGGAGGCACATTTGGGTCTTTGCTTTGAATATTGACACAACCTTTACTTTTTGGATGTAAAATCACTGTAAAAACAGTTGCAGTTTGCCTATCATAGAGTTTAGCAAAGTAATTTTGCCAAACATCATCAGATATACCCAGTGTTTTTCTTAAATGTCCACCTCTATCTGTAGACAAACCAACTGGCATTACCACAAATTGTACTTCTGGTATTGTTTCCGGTTTTGTAGCCAAAAATCCCAAAACTTCACCTCCAGGTGTAGTAAAAGGTCCATCTCCATTTACAAAATATTTAAAAACACTTACAGGATTAATAATGTCCATTGGCCCTACTGATTTCAATTTATCAAACAACAATAGATCAAACCCCGTGCCAACATGATCTTGTAAATTCTTTCCCACGGGTAAATCTTTTAATACAGTAATGTTAAGTGAATGTAACAATTCAGCAGGTCCTATTCCTGAAAGTTGCAGAATTTTGGCAGTATTAAATGTGCCTGCTGTTATAATAACACCTTTTCTAGCATATATCTTTTTCGAATTGGGATAAAGTTGGATACCAACACATTTATCATTTTCTATTAAAACTTTTTCTACAAGAACATTAGTTATAACATGATCAAATATATTATCAGATGTTGTCCATCTTTTCCCATTATATTGTGATACTTTTGCCTTCATAAATCCTTCACCAAAATGTTCTTTTAATATCTTATATCCTAGTTCTTTTGCTGCATCTAAAAATACTTGACTTAGCTTACTTTGGTATTTAATTTCACTTAATTTTATAATACTTTTCTCTATATGGTAAAATTGTTTTTCTATCATTTCTTCACTATATTTCCCTCTGAACCAGTTGACATAATGTGTAATATTTCCTCTAACATGTATCATGTTGTTTAACTTGTAAGATCCACCAAATATCTTGCCTTGTGTCTGCTTACATCTCTGTAACAAGGCATGAATTATTATGCATACAAATATACATATCTTCAGTCTTCACGTCATGTCACTTACAGGGTAGGCAGAGACTATCAACTGCCAAATCTCACAATCTTTACAAAGCAGCAAATAAATGTAGAGGAAGCAGGAAGAAAACCTGCCTGGGTAGGCAGGTTTTCTTCCTGCTTCCTCTACATTTATTACTCTTTTCATACAACAAGCACAAGGCTCTCCTGATGGTAAGAGATGACAGTGGACCGTACACAACAATGTTATAAGTTTGTTACGTTCTTACGACCAGGGTGTTAATCCCACTGTGTAAGTTTACCCATCCTACCCTTTGGACCAGAACATGACAGTCTTTATAGTAAAAGTTGCTACACCAGTGATCTTGTTGGTAAAGACCCACATAACCAAATAAAATGTCTATATACAGTCGTGGTCAACTATTTAGGGACATGCAAGATAGTGAAGAACAATAACTGGTTATGTACATACAAATATAAAACCCTATTGATTTCTTAGTAACTATTATTTGCATTATTTGGTCTGATTATTATGCTTTAAATAATGAATAAATAAATAGAAAAAAGTATTTAATATCAAAGGTTGAACATGTATTAAATTTTAAGGTATAATTCTGTAGCTGGACATTTAATTAAGGACAGTAAACTATAATGAAAAATAGAGTTAAACAAAACTAATAATCTGGAGTATTATGATATCTTTAACAGCTCCATTTTATTACATGTAAAATCAGTACCCAGTAGCAAAACCTTTGTTAGTAATTACCGCTTGACTTGACTCTGGTATGTTTCGACAGGAATGTTTGCCCATGCCTCACAAAAAGCTTCATTAAGTTCATCTAAAGTTGTGGTACGATAAGTGGCTACTTTTTTCTTGATTTCGTGCCAAAGGTGCTCGATTGGGTTAAGGTCCGGGCTATTTGCTGGCCAATCTAGCACCGATACTGACTGACTGGTAACAAACGACTTGACTGAACGGGCAGTATGTTTCGGGTCGTTATCATGCTGAAACGTCCATATAAAAGGGAGATGCTCCTCAGCATAGGGAAGCATTGTTTCCTCCAATATTGCCTTGTATTGATGTTGGTCTAAGTTACCCTGAACTTTCCTCACAAGTCCCACTCCACGTCCGCAAAATGAAGCCCACATTTTAATGTTTCCACCGCCATGTTTCACCTGCTTTTTGGTGAATCTTGGATTCATTTCCACTTTTACTGGACGTCGTACGAATTACCTTCCATCTGAAGAATTCAAATTAACCTTGGTCTTGTCAGAGAATAATACATGTTGTCATTGGGCGTAGGTCCAATGTCCATATTTACGTGCAAACGCCAAACGAGCATTTCTATGTTCTTTCTTCAACAACGGTACTTTGCAAGCCACTCTTCCGAACAACCCTGCTTCTACCAGACGTCGTCGAACGGTCCTCGCTGAGACACCAGCTCTTTCGTCTGCCCAAACACTTCGTGTTTAATTAAAATAGAGCCTAGAAACGGATCTTTCTTAGCTAACCTGGTTATCATTCTATCTTCTAGCGGATTTTTTTTCTCTATCTTTTTGTTGTGGGCACATTTAAATCTGTGTTATTGCGTCTGACATGTTACACTGCATTGTATACCATAGTTTTTGAACAATTTAAATGTTCTACTATCCTTCGGCCAACCATGCTCGACAACAAACTTCATGATAATTTTTCGTAGTGTTGGATCGCAACTTTTATTTTTACCCATTTTTCTTTAAAGTATTTTTCAAAACTTAAAATAAATATCGGAATTGCCGCCAAAACTACCACGGAACAATAAGAGAAGAAGTAAAAAAGTATTGAGATTACGCAATATCTCAATGTCCCTAATCAAATGGCCAGCCAGCATTATTTGAACAAATAGCACTACGATAATCTATCAGCTATACTGTAAAGAGGTTTAATGTTTAAGAAGTTGTTATTGTTTGTATAATCGGGCACATAAATGACTAATTATACTTACATGTAAGAGATATGGAATATGGTTTAGACTCATTGGAAAATAAAAAATAAATTCACAATTCGGTTTAACCAAAGAGTGTCCCTAATTAGGTGATCACGACTGTATATTGAGTCAACTCCAATTTTAATTAAATAAAATTCAATGAGTTGACATTAAATTACAACATTTTACAAAAATGTGTAGCATAGTAAGGGCAATTTAAAAAAAAATCATATTATCATGGATCTCAAAGAAAGCAAATAATGTGATGATTATTTCCATTCAATTCTGTTTCTGTTTCTTTGAATTACATTTAAATAAAAAAATCACTTTATAAACACTTTTTTGTTTTTTATTACTGGACAAGTCACACAAATTGAATTTAACCCCAAAGTAAGCAAATTATATGCTTGTGTTACGGGTGTTAGTCAACAATTCTAATACATAGAAATAATTAAATAGATACCAGAATTAATTTGATAGTAATTAATACTCCACAACCAAACACCAGTTATTTTATTTAATGGATATAACTTTAAATAATTAAAAAACAATTATTTTTGAGGGAAAATTGAAAATAAATTTTATTTAGATTTATGAAACAATTTTAGGAAATAATACAAAAATATTTCAGACAAGTCTAATAAATGGTAATGAATATAAAACTCATTATGATTCTTACATGGTTCTCCATGGCAAAGCATGCATTTTCTTGTGGTACAGTTTCATACTGCCAGTCAAATACAGAGCTATGTAGAAGTGGGCCAAATACAGGTATTTCATGAATAAAATTACTTTTTCCACCTGCTTCAAGAACTATGAAAGTATAGTTTGTTTCTGTTGCCAATCTGTGTGCTATCAGAGAACCTGCAGTACCAGAGCCAACTAAAATAAATAAATCAATACTAAATGTTACCGGAGCCAGCATAGTATTTCAATTACACCATGAAAACCTAAAAGTAGCCTATTTGTTTAGATTTAAAATACATTTATGTCAGAACCAAGATTTCATTCAAATTCAAAACCACTTGACAAATAACAGCATTATCAATATTACAAAATTCTTAATTAATTTGGACAATTTTAAAGAAAAAACAATTTGTAAATGATTTTACTAATTAAACATAGTTTTATTTAGACAAGTTAATTACAAGTGAAGTTACAGCGCAGGGAAAATTTTAAAACAATTTTAAAATCTTTAATTTATAAAACTCTACCAATTAACAACTGACTTTACAACCCTAAAAAACCCCGAATTATAAAAAGCTGATGTAGTTTGGATGGATATGAAAAATACAGTTAAGTAGGAGCTTGGTAGTACTTGATCACTTTTCAGTTACCATAAATGCATATCATTGGACAAAATGTTTATCAAAGTTTTGGTATATTAAAATATTTGACAGATTTTTGTGGCATGATAATTTGTCGATAAATATATTTTGCCGGGTCAGGCAATAACCTAAAAAAAATATAAAATATTCTTACTTATTACAAAGTCGTATTCTGTAAATAAATTCTGATTCTGCGTATTAGTTAACAAACTGATGTAGAAAAATAAATATGTAAATAATGCAAATACATTTACGCATAAACTAATACAATAGAATTCTAACAAGTGAACGAATGACATTATTTAAGGTTATATACTTGGTAACAAAACTTTTAATTGTATAATTTGCAACAAGTACTTTAATCATTTTATTAACAAAAAAATTCAAAAATGATGTAAGGAAAATATTTTCGTTTTATAATCTTCACTAATAATTTAAAAATAAATAAAATAAAAAAAGTTCATTCATTCATGCTTGCCATTTTTATGACATTTAAGAAATGTTGCCAGTAGCACTAGCAGATAGTCAAATTTTTCGAGAGACAGTTTTAATTTTGACGGGAAAAGTAACATTAAGAAATATGTAAAAACTCTTATTCAAAGGTATAGGTATATTATTATACTCTTTGCTCAAAGGCAAGAACCATAGAAATAGGGAATATTTATAGAAGTGCAACAATGTTCTATAGCAAACTAGCGGCCGGCTGGTGCCTCGCTACGTATATGACAAAACACAACCAAACAAAAAAAGAAACAAAAACATCTGAAAAAAGGTTCCATTGGACTGAAAAATACCTATTATCAAAATGATCCGCCATTTATTGAATTCATTTGTTACAAAAAATGTGATAAGTGAAGAATCTCTTCACTAATTTTATGCAAACTTCACATATACCATCTATTAAATAATCCAAACAAAGCCTGAACATTTGGTTTGGATAGGTTATCCCATTCTTGAGTAATAAAATTACAACGAAAAGTGGCATTGATTTTTATATAAATAGATTTAGTTAGATAAATACCATTGGAATCGACATGCAATTAAGCAATATCTCTTTGTCTCTTGTTAACAATTGGTTTGAATGTAATCTGATCACATTTTTTTGTAATAATATTAAATCTTGTTGTAAACATAAACAGTATACATTAAAAAATTAAAATCAAAAATTTATAAAAATATTTGCACACCACAATGTGCTAAAATATATTGCTAAAGAGTAAAAGTAAATATTTTTTTTATTTATTGTCATAAATATATTTTATTTCGTTTTATCTATTTCCCTATTTAGAAGCCAGTAGGGTTACTCTTGAATCTCGATATCATACGAATTGGAAATTGGAATCGAATATGTCACTTTAGGTACTTTTGAACACAGAATTAGGGGATTATTAACATTTAGTAACAAATAAATTCAACGAATAGGATAAAATAATTTACTATTTACTATTAACTAAATGGTAATAATTCGCCAGTATTGTGTTCAAGAGTACCTAAAATGACATATTCGATTCCAACTTCTAATAATGCATGAATCGAGCTTCCAGAGTAACTCGACAGATCAGTACTAGAGCAGCTTTTATTTTAAGTAGCAGCTGTTGACCAAGGTTTTGCCTGCGTGAAAGAGATATTTAAATGTTTTTCATTTACAGTTTTTCAAACAATCACTATACTCAACATTGTCTAAAGCGAAAATAATTGTTTTTTATGTGAAAAGATGGCGGATAAGCATATGACTCTCCTATAGGTTAGCAGTGGATCCCTTCCTGGGAAAGTCCACAGCACTATAACACCAGTACCCAGTAAGTCTCTTTCGTAACTGTCCCGTGCTTTATGAGGACAGTTTGAAGGTCTCGGGGCGTTTGCCCCCTGACCTTGGTTTATTTCGCTGACTATAAATACGGCCAGGTCTTTGGGGTTGGAATTTTTCATTCAGAGGTAATTCTTGGTGTTTTATACACCCCCCTCCCCGTTTTTTCACGCAGCTCCCTGCGGTCAAGTTCTAGCGGAACAGAACTCCAAGGGGGGAAGTTCAGCAAAGACGACCAGCGAACAGGGGCTGCGAATTGACGAGGGGTAAAAGGGAGTAATTTGTATCTGAGTAGATTGTTAAATCCAGGTCTAGAGGTACCCACTGTCAGTCTGTAAGATTTCATATTGATATGATCTGTCTGTCGTTTGTTGGGGT
>NJDC01000103.1:76869-94613 GCA_002245475.1 Calephelis virginiensis
CGCTATCCGTCTTATAAATTCAATTGCAGTAGAAATAGATATTTTTCTTTGTAGCCTAGCTAAATTCACAGAACTCGCACAAACCTACATGGAAAGGCAATGTATTAATAATTAAATTGTGATTATATTTCTAACTCACAATGTCGTTTTGGGGAAACCTGTAAAGATTTTGTGAATTTGTTCTCAATAAATAAATAAAGAAATAAATAAATAAATTTTCCGAAGAGCTGCATTTTCAAATCGCTGCAAATTTGTTTTTAGGGTTTTTAAAGGGAGCTAACAGGAGAGTACTGGGAGAAGAGAGTAAAAGGTAAACAAGTGATATCCTGATCGCGTCTGTAACGTGAACTTTCATGCTAAGGTCTATTATGTCTATTATGGTACCCAGGTACTTTACTCTGTGAGACAAAGATATTGGCTGGTCATTCAGTTTTAGAGTAGGCAGGCCTTTGCCTTTATTTCTATTGGGACGTAACACCTGCGTCTTGGTTACGTTGACTGTGAGCCGCCATTTGGACAGCTAGTCGGGAAGGAGGTCTAACGAGGCTTGGACTTTTTTTGTGGCGTATTTTGGGGACAAAGGACTGGCGAGGTAGGCTGCGTCTTCTGCATATATAGTATCAGCGTACAGCCTGGCCCTTTGGGGATGACATTAGTGTACAGTAAATACAGGACTGTGAAAAAGCGGCTGCCTTGTGGGACGCCGACAGCGATGGATCACTCCGAGAGTACGTTTTCTACCACTACTTTAAAGCGGCGGTCTTGGAAAAGAGAGTCTAGCACTTTAATAATACGGAGGGGTTTGATTTTGGATCAGCTTGTAAAGCAGACACTCGTATCAAACACGGTCGAACGTCTTTGTGGTTTAATCCAAGTTTGTGTGGTGGTTAAATGAAAGATGAGATGTCCGTTACTAGTTTACTCGCACAAACACATACATTAACACTACACTAAGTATATACACAAAGAAAAGAGAAAGCACTATACAGTTACACAAAAAGTTAAATATTTATGGATTTATGGACTCGTATACAGCAAGTAGTTCCTTGTCGTAAGGACTGTACTTCTTTTGAGCTGTATTCAACTTGTGCGAGTAAAAAGCAAGTGGTTCCCAAGAGTTTTTCCTATTTTGCTGTAAAACAGCTCCAATAGCTAAATCCGAAGCATCTGTCACTATCGCCAGTTCTGCTGTATATTTCGGATGAGCAAGAAGAGTGGCTAATGACAGAGAAGATTTGCATTCTTCAAAAGCTTTTAGCCTTTCAGTGGTCATCTCAACTGGATGTGAGCCTTTGATTTTAGGTCCGCTTAAAGCTGTGTTTAAGGGTGCTTGAATCTTTGCAGCATTAGGTATGAAACGACGGTAAAAATTCAGTATTCGAAGGAATCGCCGAAGTTTTCTGACAGTTCCGGGAGCAGGGTATTCCTTAATAGCGTCGACCTTACTACTCAATGGCTTAGTACCGTCAGCAGAGACTTGGTATCCGAGGAAAGTAACTTCCAGCTGACCTAGTTTACACTTGGCAGTATTGACAAGAATACCGAATTTTTCTAAGCGGCTGAATAACTGACGAAGATGATCTTCGTGCTCTTCCGGAGATGCAGAATATACCAAAATATCATCGATGTATCCATAGCAAAAGTCTAATCCCAGCAGTACTTCATCGATAAATCGTTGGAATGTTTGAGCTGCGTTTATAAGTCCGAATTTCATAAACGGAAACTCAAACAACCCGAATGGAGTTGTGATCGCAGTCTTAGGAATGTCCTTGGGATTGACTCTGATTTGGTTATAAGCCTTCACCAGGTCGATGGTAGAAAATATGGTGCATCCAGAAAGTTGGTATGAAAAATCGTGTATATGACGAATTGGGTACCTATCAGGAGTAGTCCTTGAGTTCAGGGCACGATAATCTCCACAAGGTCTCCAACCATCTTCTTTTTCTTCACAAGATGCAGAGCTAAAGACCAAGGGCTCTCTGAACCCCTGGCAGTACCAGACACAAGCATATCCTCAAACTCCTTCTTGGCAGCTTGAAAACGAACAGGTGTAGTTTTTATGTGATGCATTGTATTATACTTAGGGGCTTGAAACACACCAGCAGGTCTGGTAATACCTGGAAACTCGCGAAGAAGCTGATGGAATTTCGATTCCCCCGGTTACGGTTTTGACAGATATTATATCAGTAGTATCGCCTGAAGTTGTAGCTGCTACAGTTAATGATGTTAGATTGTCAATAAGTCGTTTATTTCTACAATCCACTAGCAATTGGTAAAAACTAAGAAAGTCTACTCCTATAATTGGCTTAGAGACATCTGCAATAGTAAACTGCCTTCGAAATTCACGCTTAAGTCCGAAGTTAAGATGCAGTGTTATCGGTCCGTAATTATGGATAATGGTATTATTCGCTGCAATGAGATCGTACTTAGATTTTATACAGGGCGTCCGTACAGCAGATCGTGGGAAAACACACAAATCTGAACCAGTGTCCACTAGAAACTGCATTTTAGATAAACGATCGGTGATAAATAGACGGCCCGTCTAAGTAGGACAGTCGTTGGCCGCTACTTCCGACTGCCCATGGTGTTTCCCGCATTATAAGTGCAGGGCTGCTTACATTTCCTTGCATTTTCTCAATAAGTAAAATGGTAAAAGCAATGTGGGTGATTGGGAGGAGGTTGCTTCATTCTAGCTCTGCTGGTTGAGCGGGTATTAGAGCGTGTGAATTTTCTAGAGTGTGAGCGTGGTCGTCCTTTATTCTTAAAACATTTAGTTAAGAGTGACACCTGTCCAGTTAGTGCGCTGATTTGCTCCAAATTGCTTAGGTGACCTCGTGACGTCGAAGCAGTGCTGGCTACTTGGGCAGAAGTTGGAGCAATCTCGTGCACCTTGTCAGCTAAATCACCTAATTTTTCAAGAGAAAGGTCCATCTGTGAAGCAATAACTGTTTGAATAATATGGGGTAAACGGCTAGAGCTTATAGTTTTTAAGAAATCTTCAGGAACAGCTGGACCTGCAAGATCAGATAAATGACGAAGAAACTGGGACGGTTTCCTGTCACCGAGCTCCTCGTGCATCAAAAGTTGCTTAACTTTCTTTTCTTGAGATGCTGAAAGTCTTCGTATGAGTTCTGTTTTAAGCTTCAAGTACTTGTCGGTCTCGGGAGGTTCGGTAATAATATTGTTACGACTTTGAGTACCTATATCTCGAAAACGAAGCGTCGTACAGCAAAACCCCAAAAACGCATAAGTAGGTATTAGGTCTACTATCGAACAGTGAAGAAAGTTCTCGAAAAGTCGTTGATAAGAGAACAACGTTTTCTGGAACATTCGCGGTCCGCGGCGAGTAGTACCTATACACAGCGCGCATTGTTTACGTATAGCGCCGCAGGTAATAAATCATGTCCTTGACGTAATCACCCGAAGATTCGGGAAGCGTCTATTGTGTTAGATTGTATGAGAAGTTTCTCGAACCATGGGCATAGCAGTATATAAGGAGGCATCGAGCCGCGACCCGCCAGTTCAATTTCGGAAGCGAAATCGAAGCGATCTCTACTAAGCGACAAGGAAGAATTATTTCGGCGAATACAGCGAGGACATTGGACCAGTGATTTTACTTAGCGATTCGGATTCTGTTAAGAGGATTTTTGTGGAAGCTTTCAATAAACGTCTTCTACGTTACAAACGGCATTTTATTACCCATAGCTCGTAACAATATCCTTCACCTCTTTAGCATACTGATGGTCAAGCTGAGAAATGATATAATAAAATTTTGTCTCATCAGTAGTTATGCGCGACAGTGCGAATTGACTCTCTATTTGGGCGAACCAAACAGCTGGTTCTTCTGGCCAAAATGCTGGTATGCGCACGCTGACACGTAAAACGACATCTTTAGATTCCTCACAGTCGCTCATATTAAAATAAAATATATTTAAATCGCTAACGCTTGTAACTTGGACCACACACCTTCCTTATTGCTACGATCTCTGAGTTAAAAAAATATTTCACAACCACCTGCGTTTAAATCACGGTTTTGTTAGCACTTTATTAACGATTTCACTGCTTTTCGTTCTTCACCAAGAAGGATTCGTGTCTTCAGTCTGTGGTCACCAATGTGGAGTAATCCAAGTTTGTGTGGTGGTTAAATGAAAGATGAGATGTCCGTTACTAGTTTACTCGCACAAACACACTACACTACGTATATACACAAAGAGAAAAGAAAGCACTATACAGTTACACAGAAAGTTAGCCAGAAAGCATAAGCATACGAATAACAGAAGCGAATGTAATATTATTATAGTAAGCGGCGCACGCAAGCAGTGACCGATCGTCGGGTTAAGACTAACCTTTTAACAAAAGAACTTGTGCACCTTGGTCCGCGCATAAGCGGTAGCGTTTTACATTTTACTTTCATTTATTTTAGAAAGATCTAAGGTTTTACTAATAACTATTTGAATTAACATAAAAACTATTTATTATATTTATGATTATTAAATGTGGCGGCTTACACACCACATATTTTCAATGTCGAAGAGCACAGCGATCGACTGTTCTTTTTTATTAAATGCGGCTGACATACAGTGGATTCTGTACATGCAATTATTTTTTTATTGATTTCACTATTACTTCATAAACATTATACAATGCAACACGATTTTTATTAAAAATCTCATAAATAGTTTATTTTTACTAAAACGCTCTGTACTTAAAATTCAATTTCTCCGTCAGCTGTGGCAATGAAATCCACATACACCTTATATGGTAAGGTAATTGCACTTGTCACGTCACGTGGAATGAGCAAGACAGCGTATGTGCGTTCTGCGAATTCGTCTTTGAGAAATTCCGCGATGTAAAATACACTAGATGCGACATTACAAAATATATTTTATTTTATTAAATTGAGTGGAGAAAATTGATGAATTAATAATGTGTGTTATACCTTATTCATTTTGCCTTAAATCAAATTTACTTCTTCTGTCTTTTTAATAGACCTCGTTTTTTTGTTACAAAAAGCTTCTTCAAAGAATAGGCTAATTACTTACCTACTAGAGAACTCGTAAGTAGCGAGCATTGGTTTCTTTGTTAATGAAATCGTGTCCTTGACTAGATGGCAAAACTCTCAGACCAATGAAATGAGGGCTCGGTTAAGTTTTTAAAAGCAAAAACTTTTTTTTAAGTAAGTATCTTCACACCCATATTCTAGAAGAGGTAGACAGATGCACAACCAGATCACCTACGACTAGCCGAAGACACTTAGTCCCACAATGTGATAGGAGGCAAGCCTATCGCAACCAGGTACATATACAAATTTTCTTTTTTTGCCCAGCCCGGGAATCGCACCAGGGATCTCATGAAGTCAAGTCCGACACCTGGACCGCTAGACCACAGAGGCGTGCTACACCACAAGTTTATTTTGTGATGTACATAACTGTAAACTGTTTACTTCCCGATTTGTTCCTTCACATGCTCTATAAGAAATTACTTTTTTCAATTTTTTGATTTGATTCAAAAAAGTTTTCCTTTCTTTTACTTCTGAAAAATTAATTCTCAGTAAAGCTACAAAAAAATATTCCTATGATCCTCATTTTATCGTGATTTGATAATCTGTTTTTCCTTTGATATCCCATATGATCCTATCCCATGAACTGTGCAAAATGTGTTCGCCTTGAGGAAATCAGCTCCAGCTATCCCGAGTCAGTTGCAGTAGGTCCACAGCTAGGTGTCCTGTCTCCTCTCCTCTGTTTTGTATTAATTAATATGATTACCAGATTTGTTACCTGTCATAACCATTAATATGCGGATGACCTGCAACTTTATCGCCAATTTTTACCCTTTGCTAATGTGGATGCAGGCACTGCAATGAACGACGATTTATATCTTTATTTGGTTTGGTAGTGAATCCTGCTCAATCATAATCCCTCGTTATTGGCAACAAAAATAAAATTGGGTTTTACCAATTTTCTAATAAATAAAACGTTGCTCGTGATTGGATATCTGCCCGATTGGCCATAGGCTTGCCACCAATCACATTGTGGGACTTAGTGTCTTCGGCTAGTCGTGGGTGCCCTGGTTGTGCCTCTGCCTACCTCTTCGGGGATATGGCCGTGAAGATACTTTTTTAAATTTGAAAATACTTTATATATGATGAACATTACTATGTAAACGTCCAAGGAAAATTGGTTCAAACGAGATCTAGTTAGTAGTTTTTATTAATCGGTATTGTAACACCAATACTTAAAAGTAGTTGTACTTAATTGTCAAGAGACGATTCTATGTAGTTCAGAACCGAACAAACGTTTAGCATAACCTTGCGTTAGCATCTATAGTAGTCTGTGGCATAACCATTTTAGCCTAACTACACCGATCAACTGCGAGGCTCGGGTTCGATTCCCGACGGGGACTGGCATTTGTGTGATTTTTTTTGACTGACTAATTTGTTGCTAACCTCGCGGTTTTTACAACTTCACCTAGCTTTGTGGGCCGAGCAGAGTGCTCAGCCCGAGACATTATTTAAATGGATTGGACTGTTACCTACAACGCCAGCAACAAGGGCTGTCTCCCGGGAGACCGAACCTCGAGTTAGTGCTGCGTTCTGGTTACTGGGTGGACTTGATGGAGGAGTATTGGCGGCTCGGCGCTTGGCATTAGGCGCCGGGCGCAAAAGAGATCGGTGTAGTGTGATGTTTTGTGAATTTGTGTTTCGGTTCTTCTATGATTCGCGGCGCTTCTACAATACATTGAAGATGTTTACGTATATGAGTGCGGGAGGAAAGTATTTAATTATCCTGTTTGAAATACCGTCAGGCCCCGGGACCTTTCTGCTGTGAAGATCTTTGATTGTATCTTTCACTTCGTCGTGGTCGGTGGGAGTCGGTCGGTCGGGTCGCCCTGGGGAGGCTCGGATGCTCTATGCGCTGCGTAACTATTTACTAAATTTATGTGATTCGGATCACTCGGTAGAGTGGAAACGGTACACTGCGACTGAACGTTGTTGGCTAGGCATTCGGCTTTGTCGGCATCGTCAAACGCGGGAGTTAGATTGGGTCTGACGAGGGGAGGTAGGATATCTAATTTTGGGTCGTTTTTTAGAGTTCTCGCCAGTGGGCCAATAGGCCACGTGAAATGGCAGATTTCGCAGAGAAAGTTTTCCCAGCGTCCGTGCGTGTAATCGGCTACGCGCCGCCTTACTTCTCTCTGTAGAGCACGTAACGAATGCCGGTAATCGTCTGACGGGAATCTAACGTAACGCCGTTTCGCGGCATTTTACGCCTAATTAGGTTCTTAATGTCGTCTGGGTGATCTTATCTATTTTTTAACACGTACGGGATTGTACTAGAGGATGAATCTACTACGATCTGGACGTGTCTAGTTAGAAGACTAGTGGCGGACTTGGCTTCCTCGACTGTATTTATTAAGTCAGGGATTTGTTCGAGGTGCTCGGATTGTAGAGACTGGATATTTGTGTTGAGTTTTTGCCAGTCTACAACCTCTTTGGTTTTGGTTACTAATAGGGGATCGTCGGGCCCAAGTTTGAAAACTACGGCACCGGCCCGTAGTCGGAGTCTAGTTCGTGTTGCACTTCTACGGAGCGTACCTGTAGAGATACGTCGTTTAGCAGTGCTAGGTCTATCGTAGTGGGATTGTGGTTGATACTATGATCGAATTCTTTTTGGAACGAAGTTCCTTATTGCGCGTTGTGAATGGGGGCTAGACGGAAAAAATTCTTACGAAAATGTTGTCAAGACATTTTTTGCTCTGTGGTCTAGCGGTTCAGTAGTTGGACTTGACTGCATGAGGTCCCGGGTTCGAATCCCAGGTCGGACATTTTTTTTTTATTTTTCATTTTCTATTATCATTTTCAATTTTTTTTATTTCATGTTTCTCTGTCCGTCTCTCTCTATAAGAGAGATAGAGATTACTAGAACTTCGTTCCATCCGAGTGTCCCTTGACACCTCTCAACTTATTTTTTTATGATATTGGAAGACAAACAAGCAGACGGATTTCCTGATGGTAAGAAATAAACGCCGCCTAGAGACGCCAAAGGTGGTAATGGTGCGTTGCCAACCTGAGGCCAGGATGTTAGGCCTCAAGCAAAAGTAAGTTTACCGGCTGCCTTACCCTCCAAACCGGAACACGTCATGACGTTATGGCGGCAGGAATACGTAAGGCGGTGGTACCAATCCGGGCGAGTTGCTGCGAAACTCTACCACCTAGTAGGATGTCACAGTGTTAGTGACGATAAGCCTATGCTCGCCTTTTACGAGCTGCCTGGCAGGAAGGCAGATGGTCTATTCTGCACAGGAGCAAGGACCAACACGAGGAAACCAAGAAGCATAGCCCTGTTTCAGGAATCTGATATAAGGAATAAATATATGTATGTAGCAGTGCAGTATGATAAATAACAAATAAAATTTATTGTATAAGTCAAAATATATTGCTAAATAACCATTATAAATAAAATATAATAATTTTATTATTTACATTTTCTCATAATTTATTTTTTACTAAATCTGTGCTTAAAGTAATAAGATCTTATAAACTAGGATCTTTAAATAGCCAGAAAAAAGCCATTATATAGAACCTTATGATTTGCATAGCATGCTTCCAAGTAGGAATAGGACTAGGTAGAGTGTAGGACTATGGAGTTTGGACAATCATGTCTTTGGAAGGTATGCCTGGTAAAGATATTACAAATACCAAAATAGCCAAATATTTCATTCCATAAAGCGTAATTTGCTTTTAGAACAATATTAGATATCACGTCCTAGTACCACATATAATTGCGTGAAACTTTTTCTAATACGAGTATGGTACTTTCCTTTAAACAACAGGTTCCTTAAAGCAGTTGAGACTGAAACTTTACTACGGATAACCATTACCACTGTACCGTGCCCAAGTATGGTATCAACTGTTGCCCGTGGTTATGCTCTGACTGTCCATCATTATTGCTCAGTCTACTGCAATTACCAACAATAAATATTGCGTGGCAAATAATTGCAGGATATAGCTGTCTAACGCTCTCCTTGCAGTTTCTCTTTTTCTTAAAATTAAGTCAGTTTTGTCACTTTATAGTTTGTGGAAAAGTTTGAATTCCATCTGTTATTGCTATTACATTAACAAATTGTCTTATATATTTACAATAGAAGTGCTTCTATATATTTAATATCTGTGGCTCTAATCTTAATCTTTCAATGGTTTCTTGTGGCATGCAGTATGTAGGGTTGACACGTTTGATATTAGTGTTGCCAAGTAAGGAAAGTCCAGCAAGTCCAAACACAGTGTGAAAGGGATCAGGGATATCCCCTGGTCGGTCACTGAAGCCTCCTGTCTCTGAGTCTTGACATGCTAAGATGAATTCTTCTAAATTTTTTTTATCTACCCAGTGTATTCTGTTTAACATTGATAGGGATGCCATAACCCACCTGAAAAACAAATTGCTGATTTTAAAATATCAAGAAGACAAGCTTTCACACAAAAGCATATACTTGTCTATTAAATTCCGCTTCAAAACCATGGTAAACTGTGGCAACAGCTATTTGTCTGTACACATACAAGGGGTAGAGAGGTATAAGATCCTGTTGTGCAAATTTTTATTTTTACCACCAAACTAAAACTCGGCAATAGTAGGAACTGACATTTTGATAGCAGAAGTAAATAAAGGCACAACATACTAATTCATAAAATTTCCAAATATTTCTAAAGTTACCCTACAAATAGTTCTGAAATCATGTTATATGCATGATACAGAGAATAAGACAATCTTACCAAGAGTAACATAAGTCTGGTAGTTTTTCTGGTCTGCCATTAAGGCCACCACTCGGCAGCTGGCGTTCACAGAGCCACCAAGCTAACTCATCCGCTTTTAGTGCATCCATTCGTTTACAAATTGAAATTGTTCCCACACAGCAGTATATCAAACCTGCCAAAAGATATGCAGAAATTTAATAACAATAATAAAACAAAGGTCAATTAATTAAATTTAAACATAAAGGAGAAAATCAGGACAAAAAAACTAGTAAAAACTATATCGACTTCTGGAATATCCCATATGTTGGCAAATACAACTTGGAATTATGCAGGAAGCAATACCAGAAATAAACAATAAAATAACCAAGAAACTTAAAACTGAACAGTTAAGTTTGAGTAAAACTTGTAGGTATATAAAAGTTTAAATCTAATTTTTACGAGATTATTATCACAGACAATGACTTTTTTGTACAAAACATAATAATAGAATAATTATTAAGAACTAAAGCCATACCTGCGTGACTTTCAGATCCTGGTTTAGACCCAAAACCACCATCAAAGTTCATACAGCTAAGAACAAATTCTACAGTTTTGTTGACATTGATTGCATCCAACCTATGTATGAGTGACAAGCACATGACTGCACAAAAGGAGAATCTTGTATCTACTTCACCCCATTTGTCTCCTGTAAAATATCAATTTAGAATAGTAAATAATTAAGTTTAATAGTGTGAAACTCAAAATCAGTTTAAGTACCTAGGTTTTCAGAACCAAGGTTATAAGATATCTGCTAAAATCTTTAAACATAATGGCCCAGCTGATGAAGCTAATTGATTTCACATTTTGTAATGGACATTTTTGTAAATAAGTGTGACTTACCAAAAAAACTTCCATCTTCCTGCTGAAGTGACGAGACATATCTGACAACTCCTTCAACATCAATAGCATCTAGTTTGTCAAACATTGCTAATATCTGTAAAAAAGATATTTTTTATAATTACAACAACATGTAAGCAGGTTAGGATGTTTTATGCTGCTGTTACTTACTACAATATTTGGCGATGGCATGTACAATTTCTATTACAAAATGTGCATATTAACTTTTTTGTTATAAATAACTGAAGCATTACAAAATACTTATTTAAATTATTAAAATTTCCAGCTTATCTGCAGTCTGCAAAATGTGACTTAGCTTTCCAAATAATGATGTGTTTATAACATAAATTGTACAAACCTGTACAGCGCTTAATGTGTAAAGCATGTGAGGATCATGCCCATTACTCGCAGAAATGCCTCCCGTTTCATTATCTTGACATGAAGATATAAATTTAATAATATCTTCTTTAGGCATTCTGAAAAATATTTAGTTAGGCATAAATAAATTTTTGAACTTTAATCAGAAAAATGTTTGTTTAAAAAAATATGAGCATTTATAACTTGGCTTATGAAACATTACCATAGGTTCGGAAGGCCAGATCGGCATGGTTAAAAATGGTTCAGTGAATTTCAAGAACATAGTTTATAATAATAAGAAAATTATCTGGTCTAATATAGGTTTGGAAAAAGTGGTAGTAAAAGGCATACAAATAACAGGCCTGGTTGCAGAGAGTTTGTTTTGCTGTTTCTTCTCCTCACTGGCTAGGGTTGGAAGCGATGGAAAATGTAGATAAGTGCTGTGATTTCAATATTAAAAATATATAATTGCTGTGATTATTAATTAAATATTTGCGCAACAAGATGTGGTAGATTATGTTGGTATGCTTAAATATCTTTTTAACACTTATTTTGCATATAAATAAATTTTATTTCATTTGTACCTGGATGACTGATCCATAAGTTCCATAGCAGCAACAGTCCAATATATTCCTGACATTCTTAGATACTCTGTCATGCAATATTCATAATCATCTTTGTTAAGACCGTAGCCGGCCAAATAATCTGAATGTTTTTGCAAAAGTAGAGTTTTTGGCCGATCCTCTGAAAGGACTACATCTTTGGTTTTAAGTGACATAATCTGAACTCGATAAATAAACTTGTCCAAATCTTGAATAATTTTCACAAAGTAGTCAGAACTAATTTCTAAATTCACTATTAAATAAACAGTACTTCATTCACATTTGAGATTTGACAAAATTAGAGATTTAACGATACATGACGACGTTTCCGAAACACGGACATTTCAACAGTAAAACATCGATGTTTCATAATCATAAGTATACGAACCCGTTTTTATAACAATCGTAAAGGATTAAGATGGGATTAAATAAGTATTATTCGTACGTTCGGTAATTGAACGAACAAGGCAAATTTTCAAAGAATTCGTATTATTTTTTTTGTCCTTGTAGTTCTTACGTAGTATTGTATTCTCTTTGGTTGTAATCAATGTTTTTCTAAACTAACATTCAAAACAATTTAAACTAAAAATATTATTCTTATTCTTTTATAAATATGGCTTTCGATCGGTTTTCACGACTACTTGGGCAATGTCAAGTAACAAGTTAGTTACTTCTAGTCATTAGTCACTATGTACAAAGTCATGTGTCAGGATCTTGAGTAAAGCAGTGGCTTCGTTCTTCAAACTTATCTAGTGAGTTTTGACGGCAGCGAGGAAATAGTCGATACCCTAATTTCTTCATGATTATTTCATTTGTGCACTTTCATTAAACAAAACTAATTTAATTCCCACCTAAATTAACCAATTTCACTCAATATAAACACGAAATTCAATAACTCTAAAAAATATTTATTATTGTGACAAATACCTATCTAACATATTGTGTCATGAGATTTCATTTCCGTTTTTGCAATGAGAATGAAATTACTACTTACATAAATTGTAATATTAATTGACAATTAATGTAATAATAATTATTATCTTCTGACCTCTACCAATAAACTATCGATGTATTGAAAAATCGATGTTTCATTTCATGCTGTTCTTCCCTAGACACAGTTGATAGTTTTCATGAAAGAATCAGAAACGTCAATCAATGTCACCGTGATTTGTTCTTAGTGCTGCCAGACCTAAATTTCAAAATCCAGGAAAAAATAATTTTGCTTGTTTAGGAAAGTAAAGATTAGTAAATATTAAATAGTCTCTGGTAGTACGTACCTGATATTTATTTTATTTCAAAGCACATATATCCTCCAGATAGAAGGTAAAATCAGAAGATCAAGAGAATCAATCTCCAAATCAGGGGGCTGATTAAGTATTTCAGTTGCCAACTAAAATGGAAAAGTGTACATTTGATAGAAATACAATAGAGATAGCAAACACAAATGACGTCATTATACTATTATACTTTTCCATTTTGTGTTGGTAACTGAGATACATAATCAGCACCCGAGTATCTACTGGTAGCAATGTTTGTGATATATATTTTTTTATTTTTTAAGGTAATTTGTGCCTAAGCTACCGGCTAAGATTTTTTGGCGATACTGCCACGTCTTCTTTATCTTTATCTTTTTCTTGTCATTTATTTTCAATTCAGTTCTGAAGTTTCATATTATCTCGTTTCCCCTTTTTCATATTCATTTCCCTTTCTAAGTTTAGAGGTTTTTTATTTTCCTTGAATACGTCTTTAGTTCGTAATTCCTTGAAGTTCTTATGTTATGTTTCTCTGTTAATTTGTTTTATTTCTCGTTAATTACATATCATGTCCTTGAATTTCCGAATATTTACAAACAAGTTATCAAATTAGATTGTTGATTGCTAAAATCAAATTCTTTCACGATGGCATCAAAACTTCCATGACTACGTATGAATTCTTTTTATCGATCTTTTGTTTTCCCTCTATCTTTTATCCAGTATTATATTATGTAAATAAACTTATATCGTAATAATTCATTTCTCTTGCTGGTTTCGTCTGCAATCTTCTTTCTTGTCCAGGCGTCGGCCTCTTCTGTCGCGATAAAACACTGAAAACTCATTTTTTTCTTATTGTTTCACACTAGTAGGTATAGTCTATTTACAGAATCACATTTACACATCATTAAGTAATATTCACATATTCATTAATTTACATATTATACATTTTTACATTTTATACTATACATTTCTATCTTAGAGATTGGATGAAACCCATGAAAAGTGCGCCTTTACCCTTCGACCGTTCCCGCCAACCTTTTTTTTGACGTGACAACGTCTTAAATTAGGTTGTGAATCGGAGTTACTCTTGAAAAAGTGTAACGCCCGCTCACGTTTGTTATGATGAGTCACCGAACGAGAGAGAGGCCCGCCGGACCGGTACAATGTTTTAGTAAACAAAACAAAATATATTTCTATAGCTAAAATTTGTGCACTTCTTATTTTCATTCAATTCCTTGTTCCTATTGTGCAATTTAATAATATTCATATCAATAAATATTCTACCGAGAAAAAGACGTTGTCACGTAAAATCTTCGCCCGTAAAACCAACTTTACAGACAACCATTTTTTTATGATATATTTTTCATGTTATTGGAAGGCCAACAAGCAGACGGATTTCGTGGTAGTAAGAAATTCACGCCGCCTAGGGACACCAAAGGTGCTAATGTGCGTTAAAAATGATAATGCAAAGGCTAATGGTGCGTTGCCAACCTGAAGCCGGGATGTTAGGCCTCGAGCAAAAGTAAGTTTACGGGGTAAGATTAACGTTGAGGTGTTCCGGTTAAAAGATAACTTTATCCTCCGAACCGGAACACGTCAACGTTAATTTGACCACATATATAGAAGAAGTACATCCTAAATCCATGTTTGCCCCTATCTGGGGCCGGCTAAGACCTCTGGGCCACGCTGCCATGTCTTCCGTATCAATAAATTATTTCTAACAGTCATGTCAGTTTGTAACATATAAAGTCATGTCAGGATCTTGAGTACATAGGTGGCCTCGTTACTCAAGGTCATTTAGTGAGACTTGGCGACAACGAGGAAATGCACTATAACTGAACAAATTTTAACTATTTACCACTTAAATTAACCAATTGTACTCATAATAGAACGTTCATTAATTACCAAAAAAAAACTGTATCCATTTAATTGAACAATGATTCCCCTTGGGACAGGCTAACACCCGTATCACAGAAGCTACCTTGGCTATGCGTTTCTTACGTCAAGCCATCCATCTTTTGTTAGAAATCGTTATTTTACGTGTCCTTCATTTTTATATTTTTTGTCTTTAGATTATTTTAAAATAGTCATAAGTCGTCAAAAATATTTTAAACACCTCTGTGGTCTAGCGATTCTGGTGTTGGAATTGATTGCATGAGGTCCCGGGTTCGATTCCCGGGTCGGACAACAAAAAAAATTGGTTTTTCTAACTTTCTAAAAAAAACGACGGGTTGCACTCCGGGAGTGCCGACATAAGTGAAAATTTGAATATTAACGTTGTGCATTTTTGATATTTTGGAATAGTTAGGGAATAATTTTGCACGAATTGCTTTAATTATCGGTATGAAAGTACTATCATTTATTTGGTATAATACAATATTCATTTATCGCGCTATCGTACACAAACATGACTACACGAACATTCGCGCAAGCACCCTGCGCCTTCTTATTCGCGCAAACGCCCTGCGCTGTCTTACGAATTTTCGATCAGGTTACGTGTCCTCGTGTGAGTTTAAAAGTTTTTAGCTATTCCAAAATAAGTGCGCAACGCCGCAAAAGAAGTTTCCACTTTAAAAATGTAGCTCGGGATTGGATATACGTGCCCGGTTGGCCTATGGCACCTACAATACGTCTTAGTGTCTTCGGCTAGTCGTGGGGTGTGCCTCTACTCAAACTCAGAAATTAGTGGAACCAGTTTCCCTCATAATCGGCAAAAAGCACCGATTTTATAAGAAAATATATTTAGGTTCTTCCACTTCAAAGATGATCTTGTGCCGTTGCATTTGTTGCTTTGCAAGGGGGTGAATTGAAGGAGGTTACCTCATCTCGAGGGTGAAGTTTTTTAAATTATAACTTTATTTAATATAAAATCCTTCCCCTCCTTTCCCCCCCATGTTGGTCTGGGCTCCTTTGCAGAATAGACCATCTGCCTTCCTGCCAGGCAGCTCGTAAAAGGCGAGCACAGGCTTACCGTCACTAACACCGTGACATCTGACTAGGTGGTAGAGTTTTGCAGCGACTCACCCGGATTGGTACCACCGCCTTACCTATTCCTGCCGCCATAACGTCATGACGTGTTCCGGTTTAGTGGGTAAGGTAGCCGTTAAAGTTACTTTTGCTCG
Organism: Calephelis virginiensis; assembly: GCA_002245475.1. NCBI lineage: Eukaryota > Metazoa > Arthropoda > Insecta > Lepidoptera > Riodinidae > Calephelis > Calephelis virginiensis. The sequence continues at coordinate 92,828 of NJDC01000103.1, forward strand.
AGGCCTAACTGCACCATTACCACCTTTGGTGTCTCTAGGCGGCGTGAATTTCTTTCCATCAGGAAATCCGTCTGCTTGTTTGCCTTCCAATATCATAAAAAAAATGTGTACTCATGTACGCACGTAGGAAGTTATACTTCTTTGGCTTAACAATCCAATAATACCAAATAAAAAGGTTCGCAACTAACTTTAGGGTGTTGTTTTTTTCTGTCGGTAGCCACTAACTTCAAACTGTCACATTTTGTGTCGGTGTGCGCGCGCATCGTAAAAATTCACTGTCATATTTTTTCCCAATCGCGCCAAAAAAAAAATAAAACAACCTGGTTAACCTAAAAATAGTCGTTAACGATGGTTAACGACTAACTTTAGGAAACTTCTGTGCCTCTATAGTATTTTCTAACAGTCAATACCTTTTGATTTATGCACCAGTGATAGTTATAAATATTTAAACAATAAAACTGCGTTTTTAGATGACTTTTTAGTCATATAAAAAGCAAGCAAAATTTAAACTTTTTACTGGGCATTTTACTGGAAATTTTAAACATTTTTTAAGTAAACATAAACATAAACATAAAAAAATCTTTAATTTTCAAATTTCATAAAACTCGCTTGTGATATGCTCTGGAACTTGGAAGTTTGGCCTGCATAAAGCGGTGCTAATATTCTTTTAGGAGGGCATACTACATAGTGCATACAATATAAATTAGAAATATAATATATTGAGGGTAGTTTTTTTAGTTTAGTACCTAGTTAGAATTTTAATTCGCCACATAAAAGTGCACCTCCTCTATATCTAAATTATTATATGAATTTATTTTCGGCTATAAAGTGAACTCACTTGATGACATTAATGTAACAAGCATCTATATAGTTTTACAACAGATAACCATATCTGAGATACAACAAGGGGCAATAAACAATGACCGTTAGATAACACTAACTACCTAAGGTTGTATTCATATGAACTGATATTTTAGTTCTCTATATACTGAAAGCTTTGTTCATCTACTACCTCTTCGGTCGAGAGTTTTGTGTACTTAGACGTCTTTCTTGATCGAATATTCATAGCGCAAAAAAAAAAAGATGTAAAATAAGCCTTTATCGAACACCACAGAGAACACCAAATCGCACTCACTGAGTGCGATTTGGTGTTCTCTGTGGTGAGTGCTTCGACAAAGTTGGCGAAGGACGTGACAAGTGGTTTTGTTTCCCGTGTTCGGACTCTATTTGTGATCTGGTCGCGGAGGTGGGAGGTGGGAACTTTAGGTAGGGTTGTCACATGTAAAGAACGTGACAATTTATATTGTTTCCCGAGCTCTTCCTATAGTCGTGTTCTGGTCGCGGAGGTGGGTGGTGGGAACGTCAGTTAGGCTTGTCACATTCAGTGTCGTTTGGAGGATTATTTGCCACTACGGTTACACTGCTTACGCGGAATTAGCAAAATAAAGGCTTATTTTACATCTTTTATAATGGATTTCCGCAAAGTAACGCCTGATTCAATAAAATATTCATAGCGCATGTGTTTGAGTTCCAACAGGGGCAAGCATTTGTCTAATGAACATAGGCCTAGGGTGTCCTGAAGACATGATGATGGCATGCCAGAAATTTATTTATGCATAAGCATTTTTGTGCTTGATTCCATAGCTTGATTCAAATCGATTAAGCATGTAAAAAATAAAAAAAGTCTTTTTATCTCACAGCAGGAAATAAAGTCACTTATCGAGATTTCCTCTTGTAAATTTAAATACGGCTATCACCGTTATATAGAGTGAATCAAGAATATAGT
>NJDC01000103.1:94771-108410 GCA_002245475.1 Calephelis virginiensis
TTTTACGATCATTTAATTTAATCCCTCAAAGAAATAATTGGTCATTAAGCTATAATCAGTCATACCAAGTAGATTTAAAAGTTAATTTTTTCGCAAAATACTTTTATCCTTTAATATCCTTTTTGTAATCCCAATTAGCAAAAGTTTATCTAAATTATGTTCCATAGATAGAAAATGTTATATTGCTTAACTTACTATGAAAAATGGTATTTCTTCAAAACAAAATGTTTTAGCTTGGACGAAAAGAAAATGATTTTTCTTATTGTTAAAGTTTTTTTATTTAGCAAAGAATAATGCAGTTTTATGGATAATTAGATGTTGTAAGTTGTAGTTGTTATTAAAAAATTAACATGTGCATATAATTTTTTTTTCATTTTTATAACGTTACAAAAGACCATAATTATTGTTTGTTGTGTGATTGACAGTCATACATAATGATGCCCATCAACGTGGCTTGCATTCAAGGTGCTGATTATGTATCTCAGTTGCCAACCAAAATGAAAAAGTGTACATCAAATAGCTGTCAAATGACGTGTTTTATATTTGCTATCTACAGTGACCAACAGAAATACAATAGAGATAGCAAAAACAAATGTCGTCATTTGATGCACACTTTTCCATTTTGAGTTGGCAACTGAGTTACATAATCAGCCCCCAGGGCACCCGCGACTAATCGAAGACATTAAGTTCCACAAATCTAAAAACACAAAAAAGATATTTTGTTATTAGACTAATAAATTATACGTTTCTTTTAAATGCACATACTTACATATCTTCAAGCCAAGTCTCCTGAAGTAGGCAGGAAGTATCGAGTGCCAAATGATACCTTTGCAGAATTGCTTTGGTTCCTCCACATTGATTTCTCGTTTACATACAAACACGCCGGTTTTGGAGATTAGAAATGCATGTTTATAATATTACTACATATAATTTATTTTATTTTCTATGTATTTAAGCAAGCAACTTAAATAAGTTTCTGATTTGCTTGAGCATTGGTTTTTGAAATATTACAAAATTCGAATGTCCTTGTTTGTTAATTTGTCTTTCTTTATCGTTACAACACAGTGAAATTTTGTGTGTGGATATAATTAATTGGGTAGAGAATAACATAGACTACATTTTATCCTTAAGTTTTTATCTTCAGAATTTTAATTATCTTTAATACGAGAGCGTAGCCGCGGCCAACATTTTGTTGGCTATAATCCAAACGATTTTTATGCAATCGATAAATGAAATTAAACATAAACTAACCTTGACAAGAACAATATCAGTGTTAAGGATAAGTGAAATGAACCAGCACTGAGAAACTGGTAGTCTTTTTAATACCGCTCCAAAGGACATTACTTTCCTTTAAAACAAAAAAGCTAAAAAAAGTTTTTATTCTGCGCGATTTTGTTCTTGATTAGTCTTATCAACATACAATTTTATTTATTTTTATGATATTGGAAGGCAAACAAGCAGACGGATTTCCTGGTGGTAAGAAAATCACACTGCCTAGAGACACCGAAGGTGGTAATGGTGTGCTGCCAACCTTAGGCCGGGATATTAGGCCTCGAACAAAAGTAAGTTTACTGGCTACCTTATCCTCCGAATCGGAATACGGTAACGACAAGCGCTGATATTATAGCGACAGAAATAGATAAAGCCACCACCACCACCAGTCCGGGCGAGTCACTGCGAAACTTTACCACCTCGTCAGATGTCACGGTGCTAGTAACAGTAAGCCTATGTTCACCTTTTACGAGCTGCCTGACACAGGAAGGGGAAAATGTGTATAACTACATTATACAGTTATTGTTTAGTAATATTTAGTGCTTAGGAGTGTGTACGTTTAGAGTTTAGTTTAGTTAGTTGCTTTAATAGAAAAAAATATATTGATAGAAGAAGGCCTTACTTTGCGGAAATCCACACTTACATCTAAATAAAATTATTTAATATGCAATTTTCCGCCAAAAAATGTATACGTATTACGGCGTAACAAAACAGACAAAATAGTGCGCTAAGAATGAATTGGACTTACCGGAAGCTAAAACTCCCAAATACATCCAGCTCCACACAACACACACCACTAAACTGTTTTATTAGCACCAAAAATACACATACTACTCAAAACTCATTGTAAGTTTCGCTTCGTAACCGAAGCATCATCAGGAGATCAAATGTTTAACAACAACGGTGCTACCCCCACCACGCGTACTCACTAAAGCACACCCGCACGTGAACTCGCGAAACTCTATAAATAGAGCGAGTCGCATGCGCGAGCGCCAGTATCTGCTCGACTTTCGTGGAGTGTAGTCGAATTCCTGATGATGCTTCGGATATAATTTTATTACAGACTTTAAAACACGTTTTCCGCAAATAAATTATTTTCATATGATTGCCTTTTTGAAAGGCAGCTGTAAAAAATTTTAATTTTATTTGAGTTATCTTCAAATTTATTTTTGCAAACTAATTTTGATTTACTTTCGGTCGTTCCAGCCCGTTGATTTGAATTTGTTTGAAGTATATCTTTCAGTCGGAAGCGTATTATAAAGCGTAAAATATTTTTTAAATGCTATAATTAAATAGATATGATATTTAATAATATATGTATAGTATATATTGTTATAGGTGACAGGGGTAATTGTTATATGAATTTGAATCTAAATATGGATTTGGAACAAAAACATTTTCTAATAGAACCGTTTTTTAATCTACTCTAAAACTGGACGAGAGAACAAGATACCTAGAAGAGACCAATTCGATTACATATTTTTTTGCATCTTTAATTCGCGATTATTCCGATAATATAGAACAGATTCGAATACTTTACCACTAGTTATATCTTGACAAAATTGATCTGGGATTGCTTGAGGAAAGAAAATGATTAAATCTCAATGTATGAAACTAGAATATGGTTTTTAGAGTCGCCTCTGTGGTCTAGCGGTCCAGGTGTTGGACTTGACTTCATAAGGTCCCGGGTTTTTCCCTATTTTCTAATAAAAAAAAAGTTGCTCGGGATTATACGTGTGCCCGGTTGGCGATAGGCTTGTCACCTATCACATTGTGGGACTTAGTGTCTTCGGCTAATCATGGGTGCCCTGGCTCATCGGGGATATGGGCGTGAAGATACTTTACTTTACAAATAACCAAAAGTTACAATCACTACATTGTCTTTACTTATTGTTATAAAGAGGAAATGTTTGATTTTTTGTTTGTTTGAAATAGGCTCCGAAATTACTGGACCGATTTTTAAAAATTTTGCACCCTTAGAATGCTACATTACCCCTGAGTGAAATGGGTTTTGTTTCATCAAAATCGGTGCAGAAAAAGCCAAGTTACGCAGGCGAAGCTGCGTGAAACTGCTAATATATTATAAAGTCGCTTACAGCTTTATAACTACCCACGGATTTTGATGTGTTTTTGTAGCAGTGATAGTGATTCAAGAGGAAGGTTTATAGAAGGCTGCTTAGAGTATAGTTTGGCTAGACCGTTGTTTATCAGCAAAGAAGACTAACAACCCAATATAATACTCCTTTAGTACCTAATATAAAAAATTGCTTTTTTATAGCATATATGTATAAAAGTCACAGTGACTGTTTTGGCAGGAGCTTTATCACAATATAATTTACTAGCTGGCTGTTTAATTTAAAGTTACAGAGCTTTGCTTGCATTTTTTAGTTCTTTGTTCTCCGCGCGCGCCACCATTTGAGTATCAAAATCAGATCTTTTAAAATCCAGTCCTACATTATTTCCGTGTAAGACTTCATCAAAATCGATCCATTTGTTTAGCCACGACTGCGTCACAGCCTTTTTTATTTTTAAAAGTAAATTGGATTTAGCCAACCAGTTTTCATATTTAGGTACAGCATAATTATATACTTAATAAATAATATTGTATTAGAGCTTCTCAGCGCTCATCAGGACTATACATTTGCCCTTAATTTATACCCTTCTAAACAATAAACCAAACCTATCTTATGGTTATTATTATATTATATTATAGATTTATATTATAAACCTCTTTTTTTCCTGACTGGTTAGCCTTGAAAACGGTGTTAGTTTACGGTAGTTAGGGTGAAATTAATTTCCATTTTTAAAGATTGTTGTAATAAATTTTGTGATTGATTTTAATAACTGTGTAATTATTTAAATATATGTATATATTACATATATACCTAACTGATTTTTATAAATATTAAATAATGAGGAAGAGTATGTTGGAATACTTAAAATTTTTGTAGCACCTTTAAACGCGCATATATGTAATTTTCATCTCACTCAATTTTATTATCAGACAGAACAGTGGCATGGAGCAATCGGTTAATTTAGATAAGCATTAGGTGTTGTCATCTGCAAAACCCATTTGATTCATTCATAGCCTTTAGTTCAATATTAATTGGCAAACACCAAATTGCTAATAAAACCGGGTAATATTTGGGCCACTATCTATTCATCGATAGTAATAAAGGTTAAAGGTTCAACCTTTATTAAGATGGTAGTACATCTATACCTATTATATTATACATTTATCGCAAAATATTTTTTAATATTATAACACTTTTGCCCGAGTTAAGGGTATTTTTTTACAATTTTTAATAAAAAAAATCTGATGGTGAATTTTCACTGCATTGAAAAATTTCACCGCCTAAATTCTAATTCGAGACCTCGATAGTTCGAATGAACAGAGCTCCATGTCATTTTTCCTAACAAATAAGCTAGAGACGAAAGAGTGCAGATCCAAATTCTATCTGAGGTATAATTTTTCATTTCATCCAAAAAATAAAAGCAATATTTACAATAGTTTTGCTTTAATTGATTCATAGTTTAAAATTTTTTTAATCTATTCAAATTTAAAAAGTTTTCTTAAATATACCATTATACCATTATTTAAGAAAAAAATCTAAATTTTAAATGTTTTATGCTTATGTAACACGAACGCAGCTAGTGACAGTATTTTATTAGTGTGCGTAGTTTTTATAGAATGGGCTACATTTCAAATTAAATTATTCAGGATTGCAAGTATACACAAATGTAGTAAATATTTCTTTATTATAAGAAATTTATTGTAAGTAACCTTTAACTATTAGACATATTATTGCCAAGTAAAAATTATATCAATTGTTAACAGCATGGACACGGCTTTACATTTCATATATTTGAACGAGAGACCTATCTCCCTATCCGCCAGTAACAAGTGGGAGTAGTTCATATCAGTGTGTGTAGTTTTTACAAAGAAAGGTAGGAGATTGATGGTATTTGATGAGATGAGATTTTATGGTTATTTAGGTTATGTCCTTTGTTAGGGATTGAGTTTTCTAATTAAAAAAAAATAACAAATATTTAGTTCTTTAGGTTCTCTGAGATATTATTAATTACACATAAGGGTAGGGTATCCGGTAAACTTTTAACTGTAAGCAAAAGGTCATCCTCAGTTTGACAATATTTAACCTATGACGGAAAAAGAGAAGTGATATAAGTTTGACATGTCTGTATGCGTGTCTTTAGCTTTATGCCTTCAAAACTTTTCGACAGATTTCGATGCTTTTCTGATAGAGTCTATTTCCTGCAATTCACAAATAAGTTTTGTATGAGGATATTTAAAATTTGTGATAATTTATTTTATAAGATTGTCTGCAGACAGTTGATGTTAATGGTGTGTTACTTTTTTTATATGTCTACGTCAGCTTATATTTCGGACAATAGGATTTCATTTGTTTTTACTACCAACCATCTACCTTCAAACTAAGATTGTCGAAGTAAATTCTTACTTTGACACTGCGTTTTTAAATATTTTTGATTCCAACTCTAAATAACCCATTTTGATTAATTATAGTTTGTTTTTATCGATACTTAAGTTTTCTAATAAGAAATATATTTTGTATCAGTTTTGTGGGTCAGAGTTTATCAGTTTCAAATGTACAAATCTTATTTTCATAAGAATAGGATAAAATTATAGATTAAGAGCCACACCTATCAATGTTTAAGGTTATCAATCCAAACTTTAAATGGTTTCGATAAGAAACTTTTTGGCAAGTTAAATTCAAAAATACAAAAACGAATAAACAAATATCATTAAGATATATAACTTCTTTAAAAACATATTTTAGGCAGATTTTTTTATGATATTGAAAGGTAAATAAGCAGACGGATTTCCTGATGGTAAGACATTCACGTTGTCTAGAGACACCAAAGGTAATAGTGTGTTGCCAACCTGAAAGCGGGATGTTAGGCCCCTAGCAAAATCTGGACCGGAAACCGGAACACGTCGACGGCGAGCGAAGATGATATTGCGGCAGGAATAGGTATCACATTGGTGTCAATCCGAACTAGTCGCTGCGAAACTCTACCACTTAGTCAGATGTCACGGTGTTAGTGACGATAAGCCTATACTTGCATTTTACGAGTTGCCTGGCAAGAAGACAGATGGTCTATTCTGCAACGGTGTACCAACACGAGAATTTTTTTTAGCAAGCTAACCCGATAAAGTCAGTTGCCTCTTTCATATTTGGATTTTGATATATGGGATGTTTAGAAGTTTCAAGCAATCATATACTATACTTTGTATAAGTCAGTCAGTGCAGTTAGTCATAACTTGGTTGTAGAGTGCTGAGCAGCTCTCCCGAATTGCTCACTATTTTATGACGCCAGAACGTCAGTGTCCGTCATTGTCGTTTTCCGTGATTAATGATAGGGTAGCCGATCGACTTTCATTTCGTTTCCATAAGTTAGTGGCGCATCGTTAACATTGATGAGATGGTTGTCCCACTAACCTGCAGGCCTATTAGTAAAGTTTTAGAAATTTTAAGATTAAGCCAAGTAACTACGAATTATGACGGCATAAAAAAATTTTTTTTCATGATCAAAAAAAGTTTTCGATTTTAAGAAGGATTTCTAGAATTTTTCTTTTATGTGAAACGTCGCCTCTGTAGTCTAGTGGTCCAGGTGTTGGAATTGACTGCGTGAGGTCCTGTGTTCGATTTCCGGGTCCCGAAACTTGTGATTTGAAAAACTTGTTTTTATTGGTACGTTTTGGTGTATAAGACAAAGTAAAATTTGCGGTTTTTGACAATGCGCCAAATCTCAAAAATAGCCCTATTTTACGTACCAATTTTCATTGAAAGTTTTCATTGAGATCTATAAAACATGTATTTTTAGGTTTCACATAAAAGGTAGAGAGAGGAGACTAAAAACTTTATCACTTTGGAATGTCTATCTTTCAAACGATTGACTTCGAGGACAAAATATTTTATAGAAACTCTGTCACTTATTTAGTGGTTCAGTTAATTTACTTGACTGCATGAGGTCCCGGGTTCAAATCCCGGGTCGGGCAACAAAAAGTAAATTGGGTTTTTCCAGTTTTCTAATAAAAACATGTAGCTTGGGATAGGATATGTGCCCGGTTGGCGATAGGCCACCCATCACACTGTGGGACTTAGTATCTTCGGCTAGTCGTGGGTGCCCTGGTTGTGCCTCTGCCTACATCTTCGGGGATATGGGCGTGAAGATACTTTTAATAAGTATTAAATAACAGACTAAAATGCTTCAATATTTCAATATTTTATTTTAAAATTGTTTAGCAAAATTGGTATAATTTTCGGCGAATTCTCCAATTTTCCCTACACCTTAGACATCAACACAAGTAGTAAGTAGTAGTTGTTGATAGACTTTATATAAGACTTTCCCAATCATTACTATTCCTGCTGCTATAACCTCAGTGCCTGCTAATGGTGTGTTCCGGTTTAGAAAGTAAGCCACTTGATAATACAAATGGTTTAATATCTCATATTCAGATTGACAAGGCAACCGCTAGGAAACCTTGAAAAGTTTATATCGCGTTGCGTTGCGTCTAGATGTATACTGAGTCGGTGTAGTAAACTATTTGGTAATAAAATTTTACAACCACTGCTATATTGCGAAGATATGAGAAATGGTAAAAATTATATAAAATAATCTTAATGTTAATGATAAAGAAGTACCTTAACGCCCATATTCTCGAAGGGGCAGGCAGAGACACAACCAAGGCACCCACTGCTAGCCGAAGACGCTAAGTCCCACAATGTGATAGGTGGCAAGTCTATCGCCAACCGGGCACTAGCCTATATCCAAGCCCTGGATATTTTTTTGTTGTCCTACTCAGAAATCGAACCAGGGACCAAGACTACAGGTGTCCCAATTTGCCTGGGTAGGGAATAGCAATCATGCAACTTACATATTATTCCTGCCGCCAGAACGTTTGTGCTTGGCGTTAACGTATTCCGGTTCAGAGGGTAAGGTAGCGGGTAAACTGACTTTTGCTCGATGTCCAACATCTCGGCCTCAGGTTGGCAATGCATATTACCACCTTTGGTATCTCAAGGTGGCGTGAATTTCTTACCATCACTAAATCTGTGTGTTTGTTTACTTTCCAATATAATAGAATATTAAATAATTAAAAAAATAGAATACCTACTGAAACTATAAACTATAAACATTCTCAGTTTCGTTTTTGGTCTCGTTCTAATATTTAATATTTTTACGAAACTTTAATACCTTGACTGAGAATCCAAGACCAAGATAAATTGGCCTCCTCATGAATGTCGACCACGGCCGTATTGGTGGTAAGAATTTATACCATATGTAGCAGACCTCCACCACCAAGTTATTTGTTTCTAGATGTCCAATGAAGCTATCGCTAAAGGAGAAACAGTAATTCTACAACAGGCTTGCGACAAATTTGTCGCAGTGTTCGGTCGCAAGCCAGTCGCAGCGGCGGCGGCACCAGGTCGAGTCAATCTGATTGGAGAACACGTTGATTATTGCGAAGGTTTCGTACTACCTGTGGTTAGTATTCTAAGCTGTGTACAGGGCAGACGTTGCTTATCTGTGCATCTTAGCTTTGTTTACATTGTTTTTAATATACGTGGGTAGATATACCATAGTGACTATCTCTTTACTATTAAACCAACGGCTACCTGCGTCGTATTTCCGTTTGACTTAAGCTTGATTTACACGTACTATAACCACAATATGTCGCGCCGACAAATGGTGTTGAATCTATGTGTTACGTGTTAAGGGGCCATGTATGCTAAAATACGTCAGCAATATGCTGTTTTTTTCAGACAAAGCAATTACGGATCTTGGCAACAAAAATACACAAGATTAACATTAATATGCTTTATAAGACTAGTGTTTCCAAAACACGATTCATTTCACTTTGCTCGATAGAAAAAATCAAAAAATTAACCCTTTTTTGACAGCAAAATCCAACTGTCTACTTCAATTATGAAAATATCGACACCAGATTTAACATAAACATAGATAAGTATTATACCTAACAGATAACTGTTTCGGTTTTTATATTTTTTTTTCAAATTACTTTTATAGTGTCAAAAATAGTGATTTGGCGCTTAAGACATTTACTTTAGAGCGCCATATTTCATAGTAATCATGGAACGGCGGAGTGCGCTGATTGGCTCTTGTGGCTGACTAAGTATGGGGCCTTAATAGTATGGCTGTAGTTTTGTGCAGTTGCGTTTTAGTACCGACAAAATATGGACTTGGTTGCGTTGTCACTTGTCACAACTACTAGCGACAATGCAACGACGCGACGCTCAAAGCCCCTACAATGAGTTCAGGCCATTATATTCGCTTGCGTCTTCGAAAACTATTTGTAAGAAAAAAATGAACAGTCCCTCTACTGATTACTAAGAGATTTGTCTAAAAGCGGTACTTCTAGATTTCGAAACTTAAATTATCGAATGAAATCTATATCATGGCTAAAGGTTCCGCAGAAGAACAAGCTTTGATTAAACAAACTTATGGAAAGTTGGTCGAGAGGCTAGCATACACGCCTAACTCCACCCACCATCCGAGGCACGGGTTCGATTATCGATGCGTTTGTATGATGAACATTTATATGTCTGCATTTCCGGGTCTGGTTGTTTATTAAATTTATTGTGGTATCTATTTAAGTATTTCTATGCATTAGAATCGTTGACTGACACCCATAACAAAAGTATGTAATTTGGGGTTAGATTCAATTTGTGTTACCTACTTGTCCAGGGATACTTATTCGTTTATTAACTTATATTTCCAAGGATATTTGAAGTATCAAAAGTTGCCCAATTTTAATCGACATTGTCTGTATACTTTTAAACTTTCTAAATACAGTAATTCGAGGTATTCCGTGAAGCGCACCCAAACGAAGCACACCCAGACGAAGCACACCTAAGGTATTCCACTTATCACACCCGGTAGGTGGGCTTTAAATAAAAATTTAAAATAATAAATTCCTATTTCACGAAGCGCACCTACGAATAATATCACTCGTGTTGTGCGAAGATTAAGAAATAAAAATATCGATAGAAGAAAATATTTATTATTTAAAAGACTAACATAATGATCTAACATCTTTCAGTTTCACTATAATAATGTGATACAATACTTGTAACTTTATAATGTTCGTAGGTATATAATATATCCCATAGCTAAGACGTATTGATGACGCGCTAGTAGTCAACGTGTGCGCCCGCCACTGAATTCCCAAATCAACCCGAAACTGGCCGAGCATTTCCGGAACTTGTTTACATGCTTAGTTCTCATTACACCTTTGTGACGTCACGGGCTGACTGTATGCAATTGTGCACTGGTCTTGTTTTTTGTCTGTTTTTCGTGCAATTTACTCAAACAAAATAATGGAGCCGACGGCAGGTCCAAGTAGTAAAACATTTAATCCATCTATTAATTACGTACTTGGCCGGAAGGGGACAAAAGTGTTAGTGCACAATAACAAAGAATGTAGTAAGCACAAGATTTACAAAAATGGTAATGCCTTGTGGCGATGTATAAAAAAGGGGTGTAATGGCTTATTGACATTAAGTAATATGGAGGAAGTTGTTAAACTAAAGGAACATAGATGTGCCTCAAACGTTTTGGGGACCCAATTTAAGCGAGTAATGCATGAACTCGAGCAGCAAGTAGTTTCCACTATGGAGCCCATTCCTACAATATACAAACAAAATCTTAATGATGCATTGGATCGAGGATTGAATTTAGCCAGTGATGTGCCACAATTCAAAAATGTTAAGTCCGGCCTCTACAAAAAGAGAAACAATACCCAAAATGCAGGTCAGTGTTGTACAAGTGATCTTGAGGAAGCTGCCGTCAGGAGTTGTACAGCAGTATTTCCTAACGCACAAATAATGGGATGCTATTTACATTTTAAAAAAGCATTTAAAAAAAGTCTAAGGACTTAGGATTAGATCAGAATAGCACACATGTTGCCTTATGTACGGTTTTGCCACATTTACCGCTGGAATGGAATTTTGCCACATTTACATCATGACCGAATGTCCTCAAGGAGAAAGTGTTACTAGATTTAACGATTACATTGTAACTCAGTGGTTCGAACACAAGTTATGGCACGACAAATGGTCGTGTCATAACGTAAAAAATAAAACTAATAATTATACAGAGTCTCATTACTCTGAAATAAATAAAATTTTCAATAAAAACAAAACCATAAATCTGGCGAAACTTTTACATTGCTTCAAAAAAAATTGCAATAATTATGCCGAAATTAGAGTAAAAATGGGTTATTCAAATCATCAAAAATATGCTGAAATAAAAAATAACATAATCGGAAACACAATAAAAGATTATAAAATTGGCTTAATTTCAGTTGGTTCTGATTAAAAATCATTTATTTAATTGATAAGTTTAGATACTTGCCCTTAGCCTATTTCTTTAAGATTATTTAAGAATCTTGGAGATAGTGATTTGTGATAGTAAACTATCTGTGATTTTATATAAAACTAAATTATTTTTATTATTGGTTAAAAGGTATACAAAACAATTTTTACAATTTTTTAAATATTTTTTCTAGTTTTTATTGAAATTATGAAACAATCTGCGATTTTTTATGTTAAAGTAGAGTATTTTTTATTAAACAGGTAGCTATAGAAAATTTCAATATAGATATCTATGGAAAACTTGATTACAATGTTTTTTAATGTTTGTCCAAGTTTTAATTGCTTAATAATTATTGTGAAACAGTTTGTGTTGACAAATATTGTATCACATTATTATAGTGAAACTGAAAGATGTCTGATCATTATGTTAAAGACTAACATTAAATTAACATTGAATAATAAATATTTTCTTCTATCGATACTTTTATTTCTTAATTTTCGCACAACACTTTTTATTCGTAGGTGCGCTTCGTGGAATTGGAAATTTATTATTTTAAATTTTTATTCGAAGCCCACCTACCGGGTGTGATAAGTGGAACACCTTAGGTGTGCTTCGTCTGGGAGTGCTTCATTTGGGTGCGCTTCACGGAATACCTCGTAATTCATATTTAACGTAATGGCAAAGTAATGTCTCCAATAAAAATCCACCCCCACCTGCGTGGCTTTTGAAGTTACGAAAGAATAATCAAGAAAGCATAAACACTCATGTAAACAGTATGGGTTTTCTTATATAATCTACATAAATCAATTCAATCATGAAAAAGCGGTTGTCTGAAAAGGTCGGTTTACTAGTTAGAGGTCAATCGTTTACTGACGATAGTTGAACGTGACAACGTCATAAGAACGGAGGCCGATTGTGCCTCTTTGTCGCTCGTTCCGCGCTCTCGCTTGCACTTTAAGCCTTAAATGGGACGCCTCAGTCATGTTTTTTGGTGCGTCATCGAATTATAAGACGTTGTCACGTCAAACAATGAAATTCAAAAAACAAAATAATAATCTTAAAAAGGGAGAAGGAGACAGTCATAGTACATTATAGAATTCAATTAGCAAAATAATATTCTAGAAAAGGGAGATAGTAACAGCAGAGAGTAAACTGTCTTTGGTAATAGCAAACAATGGGATTCAACTGAATTAATAAAATAACGTAGGTGTATTAGCCATACATAAATTACGCAAATTATGTAGACATGATATTGATTTCAAGTTGTTATAAATATTTGTTTACGTTGTTGCTATCGAAAACGATAGAAGATTCGATACTGGCGGCTAAGCTATTATCAATATAATTACCGAACTGATAAATAATGTAGTTCAATTAAAATATGATTTTTATAGCGAAAAATTTGAACTATATCTTAGAAGTGATTGTATAACATCGCGTCAATTTTAATAGGTACTGAAAAAGATCTGTGAATCGGTTTTGTTGAATTGGCTAAGGGACTTATGCGGCTTAATAATTAATCGTAATCCAAAACAATCCAAAACAAAGGACAGCAATGTCCAAGATTGATATTTTGATCCATTTTTATGTTGTCGCTTGCCAATAACATCTGTGGACAGGATAAATATGGCAATTAGGTATAGGATAGGCCGGTGGATACGCAGCTATCTAGATTGCTTGAAATCCATCTTTAGAGATAAATTATTAACATTGGCCGCTAGTATACATTACTAACGCTTATGTGTACAATGCACACTATAGTGGCCTTACTTCACATTTAGGTAAGTTTTTTAATTTACAAATTTCACAATTTTTTAACAAAAAAGAAATATTAAAATTAATTTAATCATTTACTGACGGGATTACTTGTAATTGGACGGTACGAAAAGAGGCAGAAGCGGCGATGGGGGCCGCCACCCATCACGCCAGGCCCGTGCAGGCGAATCGAGGAGTGGAGAGTGTCAAATAGGCACGTGGAATGTGAGAG
>NJDC01000103.1:108541-128627 GCA_002245475.1 Calephelis virginiensis
TGAGGTCTGGCACTCGATACTCTCTGCCTACCCCGTAAGGGACTTGGCGTGAAGATATGTATGTATGTATGTATGTATGTATGTATGTATGTATGTATGTATGTATGTAATTTAATCATTAGGCGCTTAGCTGGACAAACTAAAATTGTGAAAAATTTTTCATCGTTGGGAAACACTTCCGGGAAAATTGTACTGTTATTAATTGTATATATGTTATTGTATTATTTGTTATTATTACTTATTTTAATAAATTTTTAATTTTTTTCACAAATAATCTGCATTTTTTTTATATTTTAATGCACTAAATTAATGTAATAATAATAAAATTGATTTGAATCTTCTGTGTCAATAAACAAAAATGTTATTACAGTTGAAATTTTGGGAAAGTTAAAATAAATAAATGAATATAAATACATAAATTCTTTATTTCGGACAACAAAGATCCATATTTGCTAAGCACTAAAATTTATACATTTAAAATAATTAATTACATGTTAAAAGCATTATCATTATCGCCTATATCGCCTCAGTGGTCTAGCGGTTCAGTTGTTGGACTTGACTGCATGAGGTCCCGGGTTCGAATCCCGGGTCGGGCAACAAAAAGAAAATATGGTTTTTCCAATTTTCTAATATAAAAAATGTTGCTCGGGATTGGATATGTGCCCGGTTGGCGATAGGCTTGCCAATTTATAGCCTTGCTAATCACATTGTGGGACTTAGTATCTTCGGCTAGCCCTGGTTGTGCCTCTGCCTACCTCTTCTGGGATATGGGCGTGAAGATACTTTTTTATAAAAAAACAAGCAGGATAATATATAATAATCGTCTAAAGATCTAAAACCTTAGGAAGGAAACTGACATACTATGACATACTAGATAAGACGGTATCAATAATTTAAAAAAGTTTTTACATACTTTTTGTTACAAATACGCTAAAACTTAAACCAATAATAATTTGAATTGATTTGTTTGACAAAACCCACCTCGGCTAGTGAAGCTTATTATTATTTTTATTTAACATGAAATAATTATTTTGCACATTTAGTAAACAAATTAAAATGTCGCAAGTTAGACAGGAAATTAGAAATTGGTTAACTTTTCAAGCTTTTCGATAATAACATCGAAGTTTGGAAACAAATAAAATCGATAATAAATCACTTGTCACTCGAGATAGATTAAATCAAAGAATGTCAACACTCTTCAGCAAGAGGATTAAATTATATTTGAAATAAACAATGAACCAGCTGTACAAAGACAGATCTAATTTTCTTAAATGGAAGGAAAATAACACAATTATGTACCAATTCCAATATTAAGAAATTTGTTATAATTTTAATCAATGTCAAACTATGTACAACCTTTTTTATCGTAATTAATTACATTTTATAATAAGTAAGACAAACAATTTAATTATAAAGTTCAACTTGATGTCTGCATTGCCCTATATGTTAATCTATATCTTCTTGTCTTCTTATATAATTCTCGTATCACAATGTTAGTTACCTTACTCCTCTGAAACGGCTTTATCGATTTCCATTAAATTTCATATGCATATTCAGTAGGTCTGGGAATCGGCTACTATCTATTTTTCATACCCCAACTCAAGAACGGCTGAACAGATTATGCTGAAAATCGGAGAGGTAGCTTAGGCGATTTGTATTTTTTATGATATTTGAAAGCAAACAAGCGGATGGATTTCCTGGTGGTAAGAAATTTACGTCGCCTTAAGACACCAAAGGTGGTAATGGTGCGTTGTCAACCTGAGGCCGGGATGCTAGGCCTCGAACAAAAGTAAGCTCACCGGCTACCTTACCCTCCGGACTGGAATACGTCAACGGCAAGCACTAACGTTATGGCAACAGGAGTAGGTAAGGCAGTGGTACCAATCCGGGCGAGTCGCAGCAAAACTCTACCACCTAGTAGGATGTCACGGTGTTTGTGAAGGTATGCCTATGCTCGCCTTTTACGAGCTGCCTGACAGAAAGGCAGATGGTCTTTTCTGCAAAGAGGCCCAGCCCAAAACGGGGAAAATTTTTATGACGTAAATAAATCTACCTGCTTGTTTTTCTTTTATTACTTTACTAGTGGCGCGCCCTGGCTTTGCACGGGTATAAAATATACATATAAACCTTCCTCTTCAATCACTTGATCTATTAAAAAAACCGCATCAAAATCGGTGGCGTGATTTTAAAGATTTAAGCAAACAAAGGGAATAGTGACAGAGGAAGCGACTTTGTTTTATACTATGTAGTGATATATATAAAGACTAGCTGATCCAGCAAACTTCGTATCGCTTGACATTAATGCTTAGATAGTAGCGCAGTCTGCCGGACCCAATGTGAAACATTCCAAAATCAACAACTACTAATTATTAAAAAAAAAACATTTTCCACGAGACCAAATTGTGAATCTAAACCACTCTCGAATTCCCTTGAACACACACAAAAAATTTCATCAAAATCGGTCCAGTTGTCTAGAAGGAGTTCAGTGACAAACACACGAACACAAGAATTATATATATAAAGACTTAGCTTTCACAGTTCAAGTGGCTTAAGACAATTTGGTGCGTAGTGGACCAATTTTTCCGAGTGTCCTTAGTGTGGTCTCTATCGATCAACTTGATAAATGTAGGCGCTAACCATTCGGGTTGCTTCGACCCGTTAAACGTCCTATAGACATGCAGGTCTAGAGATTGATTAATCTATTCTCCGTCTCAATCTCGGACACCAGTGGCATATTAAGACGGGGCTTTGTTGATTCTGAGGAGTGAGGTCTAACTCTGAGGGTTGCCCGAATAAAATGTAATAATATGTTTAACTGGCGAGATGTTGGCATCATTTTTAATGGGTGCATATACTGGGTATGTGGGTACTTATTCCCCGCTATTGCACCCAACACAACCTGAACAACATGAAATATAGGACAAGTGCATAAGTACCTGGTGTCGATGTTGTTCTAGGTACCAATTAGCTTAAAACAAGGTTAAACTATTCAAATCCATTATTATAATATTTGCCGTAGATTAATTTGATAGTATCTTCACGTCCATATCCCCGAAGGTAGGCAGAGGCACAACCAGGGCACCCACGAATAGCCGAAGATACTAAGTCCCACAATGTGATAGGTGGCAAGGCTATCGCCAACCGGGCACAATTCCTATCCCGAGCAACATTTTTTTCATATGAAAATTTTAAAAACCCAATTTAATTTTTGTTGCCCGACCCGGGATTCGAACCCCGGACCTCATGCAGTCAAGTCCAACAACTGAACCGCTTGACCTCGGCGATTCAGATTAATGTAACAAACATTAATCTGAATTAACAAACATTAAATAATGGTTAACCCAGTTTTCGACATTCTTCATCTAGTTACTGTCGATTAATTTGATTAATGTTCACGGTAATTATTCAGATTGTCCAGAATTTATCGCGCAATAGACGAGCCTAAGGTTTAGATAGGAATATCCGTATTTATATATCCGTACATAATAATAAATATCACTGGGCAAGTTACAAAAAAATAATCTGACCCCAAAGTAAGCAATATATTATATGCTTATAAATTTAAAATTAAATTATATGCTTGTGTTATGGGTGTTAGTCAACGATTGTAATACATAGAACTACTTAAATATATACCAGAATAAATTTAATATGCACCCAGATTCGGAAATGCAGACAAATAAATAGTCATCACACAAATGCCTGCCCCCGTCGGGAATCGAATCCGAGCCTCGCGGTTAGTCAGAGTAGTAAGGTGTGTACGCTAGCCACTCGATCAACGAACACCAATGGCTTGTGTTTATGTTGATTTCTGAGACATCTAGATCAGGGGTTGCTAGTTTAACAATCATTAAGTTAATGGTTAAAAAACATTAAAACCGTCATTCATGCAACCTACTTTTAATGTGTTAAATATTGCTTGATGTAGTTTCTTAAGTAACTTCAAACAATAAAATGGCTATAAAGTTGCCCTGGACGTCTTATTAATTTTTTAAGTGCCAAATGTAAGGTGGACCGATACTAATATACGACTTAATGGGAACAAGTTGCAGCTAGTTCCACTATCTTTTTAGAAGTCGCTATATACGTATAATACAATGTGCGGACATTGAAATACCTGCAATAAGATTGAGCTCAGCTCTGTATGCGTATAAAAACGTAAAGTTGCACTTCGAGAGTGCCGGCAGAAGTGAAAACTTGAATATTAACATTGTGAATTTTTGATATTTTGCAATGGTTAGGGAATAATTTTGCACGAATTGCTTTAGTTATCAGTATGAAAGTATTTTATGTGGTAGAATAAAATATTCATTTATTGCGCTATCGTAAACAAACATGATAACACGAACATTCGCGTACGTGCCCTGTGCTGTCTTACGAATTTTCGATCGGTCACGCGTCCTGACGCGAGTTTAGAAGTTTTTACTCATTCCCGCCGCTAAATAAGTTTCACTTCAAAAATAAGACACAAAACTGATATTAAACACAGTTAGAATTGTATTTCTATAAATTTTAAAGAAACAAAAAATTTCGCCCCAGACAGGATTTGAACCTGTAACCTTTCGTCTCAAGCCGACGAATCAATAATCTTTCCCAAGCACAGGGCAAGTGCTAAAATAAAAATACGTTAGAATTGTACTCTTTTCACAGAATCATGTAGTGTGGAGTTATTTTCTGGGACAACTATCCCCAAATACATACTATTTTTTAAATACTACTACACTGTATATAAATAATATTATAAGGGCAATTTGTGAATTAGGCCAAGAGTGCTTCTCAAAGAAAAAAATAAATAAAGTAATAACCTTATTTTAACTTCCCAAATGTGATCTTGATAATTCAATGTGTTCATAAGAATATTATCAAGAAACAAAAACAATCTTGCTGTGAATACGTCTCGTCTCCATGTGACTTGGAAATTTCACCAATCAAAATAATGAACCATCAAAATCCACTTGTAATTGGCCGATAACTTTTGTAACAAACATACAAAATACAATAACCACTTTCAAGAACCTCTTTGAGCCGGTTAATCAAATTACTTCTAATGAAACTATCTGGCAACCCTACACGTGATATCGACTTATTGACCTTCATTAATTGACATGAAGGTGCAGATTGGAGCCGGTAAAGCTACGCAGTTTCCACACCCACGCTTTATATTGTAAGGATATTATATTATTTCGACAAAAAAATATTTTTTACATTATTGACCTCGCTGGTCGAATGGCTAGCGTACACGCCTAACTACACCGATCATCCGCGAGGCTCGGGTTCGATTCCCGACGGGGGCAGGCATTTGTGTGATGAACATTTAGATGTCTGCATCTCCGGGTCTGGGTGTTTATTAAATTTATCCTGGTATCTATTTAAGTATTTCTATGTATGAGAATCGTTGACTAACACCCATAACGCAAGCATATAATTTGCTTACTTTGGGGTTAGATTCAATTTGTGTAACTTGTCCAGGGATATTTATTTATTATTATTTATTATTATTTCAACATTTCATGTCTATAGAGCAAAAAGTAAATTAAATAAATCAAATAAATCAAATAAAGCAAAAAGTAAAATTAAATCTTGCAATAAGAAAGGTTCTGGTACATGATCTTCTAGATATGCATATCATAAGTTAAACTCATCATTGTTTTCCTTTAGGACTGGGGTGTTAAAGGCCTCTAGCATTAGTTTGTCGGCTCTACCCTCCAAACTGGATAGTAACAATAGCACTGACGGTAAAAATGGGGTAGTAGTATCAGATATTTGTTAATAATGTCTTTGGGAGTCCTAATCTGGAAAATGAAATATAATATTCATATTTAACGACTTGCATGTTATTGCAAGGTAATAAAGTGATGGTAATATGACGTGGTCTAAAATCGGGCACAACCTGGTGCCTTAGCGTCGGAAGTTGTTGCTAGCCTTAATCAGAACACGCAGTAAAGTCTCCATACCAAAGCGTCATCATTTTGGCTGGCAACCTTCTTTCAATTTCCTGCATAAAAAACTTATTAGCTTATGGCTACCTTGTCAATGTGGAATAAAAAGAAAGTGTTGGTATATAAAAAAAGGTCCTTTGGTTCAGTTCGAAAAACAAAATAAGTTTTTACAATAATAACGTATTGTGCTTCGATGGTTTCAATTTTGTCCACGGCAAAACGTCACATTGTGAATGGAACGACAAAGTTCACAATCTGTATGTACAAATGAAAGCCGTGTTACACTATCTATAATTCAGAAACGGCTGAACCGATTTCGCTGAAAATTGATGAGGAGGTAACTTAGAACCAGTAAATGGCCAGTTTGTATTATTTTACACTAGTTTGTATTATTTATAAGCCATGCTTAGTAATACACCCGTTCCTTCATGTGGAAGGAATGACAAATGAAACAGTGAGAAAATAGATATATAATGCGAATGTGGGTGGACGTACGTACATGGGGATGCCAAGGTTGACATTCCTCTATTCAATGTCTCGGGTTTTATCCGAGGGTGGTGTCAAGAGTCTCTGTAGCCGTCATGTTTGTATAAAAAGAATAATGAATGTGTCGGAAACTAGGCAGGTCTACAAGGATCGTGAAATCAGGCACTTTACGATTTACGAGCATGTATGAGGAATTTATTTTCATACAAACTATCATCGCTTAATAGTCCTTTAGGAATTGATTTAAAAAAAAAATGTTTCACGTCGGGTCTTTAAATGCATGCATATCAAACTTAATTTAAATTCGGTCCAGAGGTTAAGCCTGAAAGCGTAACCGGCACACAGACTTTCGTATTTGTTTATTTTCGTATGGACAGAATTGTTTTTCTATGTAAGATGAATAGGCTTATAAATTTTCCTAAAATCGTATGAAGAGGAGAAGGTAGATTAGAAGACTTAGGGTCCTCACGCTTAAATGCAATCAACGACTAGAACCGGAAGGCTTTAATGATGATGAAAATGATGATTATTTGCAGGCTTTACCTTTCTTGACGCTTGTAGTTGGGAGTTACAATAAAACTGAAGAATGTCGGATCGTGTCAGTCCTTGCTAATGGCGAAGAGGTGAAGACCAGTTTCCCAGCACCAGCATCACAACCCCTGAAGCCAGGAGATCCAGCATGGGCAAATTATGTTAAGGGTGTTTTGGCTAATTTTCCTGGTTAGTATTCATTCTTTTACAGAAGGGTGTAGGCAAAAAGGCAATATCTTTGAATCGTGTGAAATAACTAAAAAACAATAAACTATTAAAATATTAAAAACAACAACCTAACTTCACCGACCAACCGTAAGGCTCGGGTTTCATTGCCGACGGGGGCAGGCATTTGTGTGATGAACATATATATCTAGACTTCCGAGTCTGGGTGTTCTATTTAAGTATTTCTATTTATTATAAAAATCGTTGACACCCCCGACACTAGCAGATAATTTGCTTACTTGGGGGCTAATTTGCTTCAATTTGTATAACTTGTTAAGAGATATTTATTTATTTCATGCTCAACATTATTTTGATTTACATAGTTTTCACCAATAAACCAAACTTTAAAAAAGCTACAACTATTATATTTTTATCCAGAACTTTGTATTACGTGGATATAATAAAAATAATTATTTTTATCATTATTTCTTATTTCCTCATTTTATGTATTTAAGAAAAAATATATTAAAAATATAAACATAAAAAAATGAATACCAAAGACAGTGGTCTTCTTTACATCGTCAGTGGTCAGGGAGATAGACTGAGGAATCTCCGCACAATTCGGCAATCCCCAAAGGCCAAAATTGCTACCTTCTGAATCCGGCCCTTACCGCAGGGTTGCAGAGCGATTCTCTTAAGGTGTTGGCAGAGACTTTTCGCAATTAGACCGTTTCCTGACACGATTATCGGGACAATTGCTGTTGAGTCAACATCCCACATGTCGGTCACCTCGTGAGCCCTATCTATGTATTTTGACAATTTTTCTTTCTCAGCTTTCACGAGGTTAACGTTACATGGAATAATAATATCAGCAAGAAAATCCCGCGTGCTCCAACCGATCTACCAGCACGATGTCAGGCTTATTGGCGACAATGGTCCTGTCCGTGATGACAGACCGGTCCCAGTAGAGCTTTGCATTCTGTTTTCAAGAATTGGCTCCGGCTATAGTATACATTAAGTAAGGCACTTCAAAACCAAGAAGTCCATATCAAAGAGCAAGTTGCTGGTGGATTATTTTGGCTACTTGGATATTATATGCATAATACGTAATATGCACTTCTAGATAAAATACTTAAAATAAATAAAATAAATTAATACATACATACATATCTTCACGCCAAGTCCCTTACGGGGTAGGCAGAGAGTATCGAGTGCCAGACCTCACGATCCTGACAAACCTGTCTTGCTTCCTTCACATTCATAACCCTTTTCATACAAACACGCCGGTTTCGGAGACTCTTGACACCACCCTCGGATAATATCCGATTGATCTGATCGTGAAATGTCAGCCTTGGTCTCCCCGGGTACCTACATCCATCCACATTCGCATTGTATATCTGCTTTGTCAATCTTTCATCTAAATTAATACCATTAATAAATTAAATACCAGAATAAATTTACTAAGCACTTAGGTCCGAAAATACAGTTCCGGCAAACCCAAAGTACCCAGCCGCCACGAGAAGTACCCACATAAACTTATTAAGGATAAGTTGATTAGACAAATACAAAACTATATGTGAAAGCTAGTCAAGTTGAATATTATTCTTACTCTAACAAAACTTTGTAAAGAAAACCAAGTGAATGAAGCTTTCTATTCTCACGATGAAGTTACTTGAACTGCGCTTCGAGATATTACTGTAGTCAAATTTCCTGAGACCGAAGTTGAGACGAAGTCTTCAATTTTGCAAGCGTAGTATATTTAGCTATATTAAAGAACCATTTAGAAAATCTACAAAAGTAAAAAAAGTTGTCTACATCTACATCTACAAAAGTAAATGTTCAAGCTATAAGGCCCCGAAGAAATAAACAGAGTTACAACCAGACTAGTCGAAAATACAGACCACCTCACCATAAAAAATATTTAGACGCTGTTTAGTTAAACGTCATTTTAAATTGACATTCAACCAATAGCAACACGTGGATGACGTATCAGTATGTTATTGGTTGAGAATACAATTTTAAATACTGGTTACTAAAACGCGTCTTCAACAAGCGTTTACATTTTTGTAGTAAGACGGTAGATCTCACAAGGTGGCAAACCTATCGCCAACTTATCCGGAAAACACATCTGCATAATGTCACTTATCTATACAGGGTGGCCTTTACAGTACCAGCCAAAATTTCAGAAACAATTTGGAATCGGAAACACTTTCGGTCTATGAAGTATTTTTTTTTAAATAATTTTCCAATATTTGTCCAACCCAAAATACAAGATGAATGGTTACAACGTAAACAACGTATTAAATTGGTTCCCACTGACCGAAGTCTTATTTGCAGACTGGGTGACGTGACTTATACTGGGTACGACATAGCGTAACAACGAGTTAAGAATTTTTGCGGACTGAATTAAATGAATGTTTATAAAAGTAAATATGTATTACAATTTGGTAATAATATTTAATATGCATAACCATTTAAGATTTTACCACCTTATATTAAAATTTGGCCAGTCCTTTCAAAGTAACGCTTTATTATTTACAGAGAAAGTAGGCGGCATTGACGCGGTAATCGTGTCTGATGTGCCGATGGGGTCCGGAGTGTCGAGCAGTGCGTCGCTGGAGGTGGCGTTTTTCACCTTTCTTGAAACTCTTACTGGTACTAACGTTGAGTACGTATTATATGAACTAAAATCACTGATCTATAGCATGTCTTTATAGGAGTTACAGTAAGCCGTTACACTTTAACTCTACTGCTCATATTTTGATGAATTTTGCCCTACTTTGAAAGGTTTTGAATTTGTAATGTATTTTTTTCGAAGTACAGAAAAAAACCAGACAAACGGATAAGCAGGACTTGAATCCTCAGTAGCTCAAAGGGTTACAGCATTTGTCGGATTGAGACAAAAAGTTACAGGTTCAAATCCTGCCTGGGGTGAATTTTTTTTGTTTAAAATTTATAGAAATTTCACTCACGCACACGGCAAGTGCTAAAACAAAAACTAGCCGTTGCCCGCGTGGTTAATAATCCCACAGAAACATTTTTTCGGGATAAAAACCATCCTATGTGTAAATCCAAGTTATCCTCGGTTCAGCAGTTTTTGCGTAAAGTAACAAAGAAACAAGTCAACACACAAACTTTCGCATTTATAATATTAGTAGTATTTGTCTTAAGTCACCTTAATTAGTGAACGCTCATGGAATGAGATTTTGCGGCATAAATAAAACATGATAGACTAATTTTCTCATGACTTCATATGTGCACTGGTGTCAAGAATATTTATTATATGAGTAAGTTAGACTCCTATTTTTTGTATGTTTATTGATTTCTCCATAATTTCTGGACCTCGTTATGCGTTTTCAAGATGATTCCTTTCCAATTAAGTCTGCATCTGATAATATGATCCCAAGGAGTTTTTTGTATACCTAGAAAGAAAGAAAGAAATTTGTTTGCGGAATATGTGTGTAAATGAGATGTTACAAAAATATTTAAGTATATCAACATATTCTACCCTATATTGGTGTGCAAATATTTTAATATTTATAAAATAAATATAATTTTATTACATATACTATTACTTTAAGTATTTTTCTGGTTTAATAATTTATTACATTTTAAAACTATAGTTAAATTTAGCTCTCTCTACCGTTAAACTACTTCTAAACTACTAGATCTTACTAATTGCAATTAAAGTCGTTTTTTCGCAATTTAACTGAGCCAAAATTACTCATTGTGTACACGAAATTTAATAATAACGAAAAACTGCACACAAGTTTTATAAAACTCAAAGTACGTTTTACTACAAAAAATTAAACGAAATTTAAACATTATCTAAAATTAGATTCTCAACCAATAACATAATGAGACGTCATCCACGTGTAGCATGTTATAAGTTGGATGTCAATTTTAAACAGTTTTTAGCTAAAAATTTGTCTAAATATTTTTTGTGGTGAGGTGGTCAGTTATTAAAAACTTCACATTTTAGCATCGTGAAAGTGTATACGTTTCAAATGTGAATAAGTGCATATAGAAATGGAAAATGTTTTAATTTTAATATAATCTGAAATGCACCATAAATCTCCACGCGGTCGCTATCCGTTATATTTAAAATGTGTTGAAAGGCAACTTTATGAGCATTTTTTTACAAAATGCATAAGTTATGAATTCAGATGCCAGGATACTTTGGAAGTATATTCGCACATGCTTTTTTTACTGTTCGATGTTTTTAATCTTTTCTTGTTATTGAAAGAATGAAAGAATTTATTGGCAGATTATCACTACATAGTATAAAACAAATTCGCGTTCTCTGTCCCTATGCCCCTTTGTATGCTTAAATCTTTCAAACAACGCAACGGATTTTGATGCGGATTTTTTAATAGATAAAGTGCTTAAAGAGAAAGGTTTATATGTATATTTTATACCCGTGCGAAGCCGGGGCGGGCCGCTAGTTAATAATAAAAAACAACTAGTAATAATCATCTTAATGCAAACCAAAATAAACGAGCACTAGTTTCTACTTTTGTCTATTATCTCCAAGCTAGTTGAATAATCTAGACAATTAGATCGCTGGACTATTCCACTAGTAAAATCAGTCACACTAGGTGGTTGATTTGCCGATTCGTTAGGATTGATACTATCATTTTGTTAGGTGGTAGAGTTGTCAAGTTAT
Organism: Calephelis virginiensis; assembly: GCA_002245475.1. Lineage (NCBI taxonomy): Eukaryota > Metazoa > Arthropoda > Insecta > Lepidoptera > Riodinidae > Calephelis > Calephelis virginiensis. The sequence goes on from NJDC01000103.1 coordinate 120,329, forward strand.
GGTTTAAAGTGTTAGTAAGAGTCAATCTCCGTGTTGGTCCGGGCCCTCTTTGGAGAATAGGCCAACTGTCGACCTGCCAGGTAGCTCGTAAAAGGCGAGCATAGGCTAGCACCGTGACATCTTACTAGGTAGAATTTCGCAGCGACTTCGGATTGGTGCCACTGCTTTACCCATTCCTGCCGCCATAACGTCAACGCTTGCCGGTTCCGCTAAGGGTAAGGAAGCCGGTTAACTTGTTTTTGCTTGGGGCCTAACATCCCGACTTCAGTTTGGCAACGCACCATTACCACCTTTGGTGTTTCTATGCGGCGTGATTTTTTACCAGCAGGAAATCCGTCTGGTTGTTTGCCTTCCAATATAATAGTATAAAAAATGTTAATAATAAAAAGTCTTAGCTTAATAGTGACAAAGCACTTTTAACTTCTTAATTGTCTATGGTGCATTTCTTACCATGAGACAATTCGGTTGGTTGTGTCTTTAGCTATGCTGTACAAAAGTAGATTTTATTTAATATTTTTTTGTAATAAAACATATCTATTGTTATACAGAAATAAAATTTATTTTTATTTTTAGGTTGGTTGAAAAAGCAAAACTATGTCAGAAAGCAGAGCACGAGTTTCCCGGTATGCCTTGCGGAATAATGGACCAGTACATCGTCACAATGGGAAAAGAAAATCATGCACTACTTATAGACTGTCGGTAAGTATTACTTTTATAATTAACTAGGTATAATAAATTTAAATGTAAGATCTTTCAAGGTGGATCAAACTGGAAATTCGATTAAAATCGGTTAAGTAGCCAAACCAACACGGACTAACAACAAATCGGCTCTGTGGTCTAGTGGCCCAGGTGTTGGACTTGATTGCATGAGGTTCCGGGTTCGAATCCCGGGTCGGGCAACAAAAAGGAAATGTGGTTGTTCCAATTTTCTTATAAAAAAAATGTTGCTTGGGATTGGATTTGTGCCCGGTTGGCGATAGGCTTGCCTACACATTGTGGGACTTGGTGTCTTCGGCTATTCGTGGATGACTTGGCTGTGCCTCTGGCTACCCCTTCGGGGATATGGCCGTTAGGATACTTACTTTACTAGTATGTTACCACTTACCAGTAAAATTGTAATTTATATCTAGATACGTTTTATAAATAACGCCTGTTTGTCATACCTGTCAGATTTTTTAGGTTAACCAATTTTACGCTTATAATTTACAAGTTCCAGTTAAACTTTTTTAATATTTTGAAAATACTAGTTACGTCTTAGCCGATATATTTTGTGATGCCAGGATCTTTAGGGTCGTCGTTATATCTTTTATGATGGCACTCGATTAGGTATGTTTATTGACGGTGTCCGCCAAGTCTATGGATGTATAACAAGGTTCAAAATAACACGTAGTAGTAATTATCTATGAAATTTTGTTTTTTTTTCACTTTTTCAAAGTATCTTCACGCCCATATCCCCGAAGAGGTAGGCAGAGGTACAACCAAGGCACCCACGACTAGCCGAAGATACTAAGTCCCACAATGTGATAGGTGGCAAGCCTATCGCCAACCGGGCACAATTCCAATCCCGACCAACATTTTTTTTTAATTAGAAAATTGGAAAAATCCAATTTTCTTTTTGTTAGCCGATCCGGGATTCGTACCCGGGACCTCATGCAGTCAAGTCCAACACCTGGACCGCTAGACCACAGAGGCGATCTTTTTCATAGCCTTAAAATAAATTTTACAGAACTAGTAAACAAATCTATCTATTATAATTGATTCCTGCCGCCATAACGTCATGACATGTTCCGGTTCGGAGGTTAAGGTAGCCGGTAAACTTACTTTTGCTCGAGGCCTAACATAACAGCCTCAGGTTGGCACCGCATTATTACCACCTTTGGTGTCTCTAGGCGGCGGGAATTTCTTAACATCAGGAAATCCGTCTGCTTGTTTGCCTTCCAATAACATAAATCAAAATCATAATGGATTTGAAATGTTTTTTTCAATAACACCCACAATCAATTAAATAATATTTTTTATAAATGTTAAAATATTTGCACACCAAAATATGGTAGAATATGTTGATATACTTAACTATTTTTTTCTTTTTTTTTCTTTTCAATAAAAGTAAGTATCTTCACGCTCATATCCCCGAAGGTGTAGGCAAAGGTACAATCAGGGCACCCACGACAAGTCGAAGACACTAAATCCCACAAGCCTGTCATCGCCAACTAAGCACATATCCAATCCCGGACAACGTTAATTTTATTAGAATAAAATAAGAATAGAAAATATTTTTATTCACTTTCACCTTACAAGATGCACTTGTGACGAGTCTATATAATACTAAAAACTACCTCCGGATCGGAAGAACACACACTGAGAAGATCCGGCAAGAAACTCAGCGGCCTGTCTTTTTTTCCTTATTCCAAACAAATTTATTAGTATTACATCACATATCATTACTAGTAAGAGATTGTTATGAGGAGCAATTAATCCCAAGCACTCTTATTGGACAGATATTCAGCAACGGTATAGTAACCTTTTTTATACAATTTCACTTTGACACAATTTTTAAATTTATTTAATGGCAGGTCTTTCATAAAGTCGGGAAGTTTTTCCCAGAAAATTCAAAAGTATCTTTACACCCATATCCCCGAAGAGGTAGGCAGAGGCACAACCAGGGCACCCATGACTAGCCGAAGGCACAGTCCCACAATGTGATAGGTGACAAGCCTATCGCCAACCGGGCACAATTCCAATCCCGACCAACATTTTTTTTAATTAGAAAATTGGAAAAATCCAATTTTCTTTTTGTTAGCCGATCCGGGATTCGAACCCTGGACCTAATGAAGTCAAGTCCACACCTGAACCGCTAGACCACAGAGGCGATTCAATAAATATTTAATGTTTCAACATTCAAGTCATAAGTTTTCACGAACGCCTCGTCGGTCGAGTGGTTAGCCTACGTGCATTTTAACTGAACAAAATTGTACAAAATATCACCAAATTTTACATTTTTTTCTCAATATGCACACGAAATTTAGTGTTAAGAAACAAATAAAGAAATATGTTCTTTCGATGGCGTCAAAACTTAATCAAAATCTTTCTAATAAATTTTTTTAAGTTTTTTTTCAAATGATCTGCTACGTACGAATAGACCGACAGACATCGAACTGGTCAATCATTTCAAAGTGTAGGTCGTTTCCGCCACTTGTGTTAAAGACCCTAAAAAATATAGATTAAAACAACTTTGTAGTGGGATTTATTGTTCCGAATACAACTGTTACGACTAGTTGCAACTGTGCTAATAGTTACGATTGGGAATTTGTAACAGTTTCCCAAATGGCGATGATCAAAGTTAGGTAATAGCGTTGGGATTCGGCGACTCATCCCTAAACTATTGTAACACAGTTGCGTAACTGTTACAACAAAATAACAAACCGTTACACTGCGAACCCAACATCTGTATAAACCTGATTTATTATTTTTTTCTAATATTTTGTTACCTTGATTTATTCACTACGTTTTGTTTTGTTTGATTTTGAATTTCGAATGTATTTTTTTTAAGATTTAGGTATATTGTTGTCCTTTGTTAAAAAGAGAACACTTTTGTTTATTTTTTTAATTATTCTCGAGTTCATGTGTATAAATTAGAAGTAACGAAATGACTTTCTGTTTTATATCAGACTTATACGTGACCTTAAGGTGTAGGTGCTAGTATTAATAAAAGCAAGAGTACGTTGACTACAAACACTTCTATTATCTGCTAACTTACTACTACTACTACTACTACTACTGCTACTACTACTACTACTACTACTACTACTACTACTACTACTACTACTACTACTACTGCTACTACTGCTACTACTACTATTACTACTACTACTAGCATACTAGTAGAATTGTATCTAAAATGCTATCAAAGATATAAGAAAAACATTAACACGTTAACGTATTTTTTTTTATTTTAGCACTTGCCCTGTGCTTGGGATAAATTTCTATAAATTTTAAAGAAAGAAAAAATTTCGCCCCAGACAGGATTTGAATTGGTGGGTACTCAGAATTGTGTATGTATAGGACATAACTACCCGCGTTAACGGGTTAGAAAGGAATTAACACGTTAATTTTACACAGATCACTAAGCGCTACTCAAATACCCATCGACACACCGGAAGCTGCAATACTAGTCGTAAACTCCAACGTGAAACATCAGTTAACAGGAAGCGAATATCCTCAAAGGCGTGCTCAGTGTCAGGAAGCGGCGGAACTATTAAAGAAGCCTTCCCTAAGGAACGCTCAACAGGAAGACTTGTCAGGTACTTACTGTATGAAGAGATTTAGTTTGTGGATTTACGTAGAGAGTGGTTTATTATTTAAATTTACGAAACGGGATAAAGATGGCGGTGACGGGTAATCTCCACACGCAAGCGTAGTTTGTATAGCCATTATTAATTGAATACTAGCAGACCCGCAACCCGGTAAGCTTCTTTCTGCCATACAATAAAACTAACTTTTTTTTAAAAAAAAACTGAAAAAAAACATATCCTATCCCGAGAGAAAAGAGAACATTTTTTTTATCAGAAAATTGGAAAACCCCAATTTTCTTATTGTTGCCCGACCCGGGATTCGAACCCGGGACCTCATCCAGTCAAGTCCAACAACTGAACCACTAGACCACAGAGGCGAATACTTATACAAGAAAAATAAGTTTTAAAGCAAATTATATACGCTAGACCGTCTTCATAGTTCATAGTTTCCTTTCTTTTGATTTTGTTACATATAGGTAAATAGTATTTGGACGAGCTAATTCTGGAAGTGTTAGGCAGAGTTACAACCAGGGCACCGATGATTAGCCGAAATTACTATGTACTTAGTCCTATAACATGATTGGTGGCTAATCTATTAACGACTGGGAACTTATCTAATCCCGGGCGGCTTTATGTTTCAGAATTTTGTTTGAACATTCTCAATAATACTTCGTCATACCGTACTGTCGAAGTAAAGTACATCGCACTGATTAACATTATGAATACAGTACATCGACAGTTCAAACTTCGATATTCCGTAGTGCAGTATGTTTCTATTACCCTCCGTACTAGCAGAGATTAGTTTGGTACTAGTTAAACAACTGTATGACGGCAAGGTAGGTAACCATTCGGCTTACGTCGCTCGGTTTGTTAGTCGGCGCGCGCTCTTAAACTAAATTTTCACAGTACTCTGATTACATACACTGTAAGAATTACACTGATTACATACGTTAACGTTTTTTTTAAACAATTAGTTGTTTTATTTTTGCTTATTTAATGTACACTTAATAGTAGTAGTTTTATATTATATGTAATAAAAAATGTGTTCGTAAATATGTAGTTATTTTATATATTTAATTTACATTGACTATACTGTTTATGTGTGTGTGTGTATATGTGCGTAAGTGCGTACGTGCGTGCGAGCGTGCGTGCGTGAGTGCGTGCGTGCGTGCGTGCGTGCGTGTGTGTGTGAATTCACGTGTATGAATATGTGCGAATGTATGGGATGTAATATATGTACATGTAATATTGATATTTTATATGATAAAAAATGTAGCCTATGTTTGAACTCGGGTTATATGTATATTATACAGACAAACAAACTTTCGCATTTATGCTATGGATTTCGCGGTGTAAGTCATATTTTATGACCTATTTTGATATCAACCAAATATTCATAATTAATCATATAATATATTTCACTTTTACACTTTATCTTATATTCTATTTAAATCTATACTGTTTTATTTCCCATTTAATTATGTTTTACTCGGGAAAATCAACGCCCCACTCCCACACAAAGTCGCAGGATAATAAGGTATGTAGTGGATTACGAGTTCTAAACACCCGTCATTATGCAGCGGCACGTGTAAACTCACCAGCCAGAGAAACGGATTTACGAGGAAAATTACTATTAATACATTCCAATGTAATTAAAGGATAGTTAGAGTTACTGCGTAGTAATACAATTACAAAACAATAGATTATATTAGGCATATTGCGTTCTATCCAGCTTGGAGTGCTTTTTGTTTTTAACTAGCTAGTCACTACTACATTAAAGCAAATATCATGATATTTATACATTTCCGGTATAATCTTTTATAATTAGCCGCGTTGGCCTAGTGCTTAGCGCACCTGCTTAAGGTCACCGATATACAACGCTCGGGTTCGATTGCTGATAGGGGTAGGCATTAGTACGATGAAAATATGTGTCAGTGTTTCTTATTTGGTATTTAAGAACACCCACACAATCAAATCATTTGCTTTATTTTAAGTGAGACTAGTTTTTCATTTTTTTGATTAATTTTATTGAATACTATCGACCCGCCCCAGCTTCGCACGGTTATGAAATATACATGTAAACCTTCCTCTTCAATCACTTTATCTATTAAAAAAATCGCATCAAAATCCGTTGCGTAGTTTTAAAGATTTAAGCATACAAAGGAAATAGGGACAGAGGAAGCGACTTTGTTTCATACTATGTAGTGAAAATGTCGCGCATGTGCTATGTACAAAATTTGGATATAAATTTGAATATGTAATAATGTAGTGAATTCAGATTATAGTGCTATTTCATTGTAGTTATTCCAATCACATTTCATTTTATCCTTTGGCCTCAGTTGTTTTATATAAGCAAGTTTCTCAATGTGTAATTCGAGCTTAGGTAAGAACTGTGAAGTTCCTATTATCGTAATAAAAAAACGACGGGTTGCATTCTGGGAGTGCCGACAGAAGTGAAAATTTTTTTGATATTTTGGAATGGTTAGGGAGTAATTTTGCAAGAATTGCTTTTATTATCAGTATGAAGGTACTTTCATTTATGTGGTAGAATACAGTATTCATTTATTGCGCTATAGTACACAAATATGACAACATGAACATTCACGCAAGAGCACTGTGCCGTCTTACGAATTTTCCATCAGGTCACGTTTCCTGACGCTAGTTTAGAAGTTTTTACCCATTCCAAAAAAATGCAACGCCTCTAAAGAAGTTTTCACTTCAAAAAAGTAATATTTATGAAATTCATATTTATTAAATGTGTGTGTGTGTGTGTGTGTGTGTGTGTGTGTATGTTAAAAAAGTACATTTAAAATTTAAAGAAGTTTATAGGAGTCAGGCTATGTGCAACATAGAATAAGCGCACAAGAAAACCTCAACCGCTGCTATGTTCACAAGCATATTGTGATTCTATCAGATAGTCAGGCTGCTCTAAAGGCACTGCAATCTATAGAATTTAACTCTAAACTTACTGAGGAGTGCGCCCAAGTCCTAAATAAGCTGGGCGAAAACAACAAAGTAACGCTTGCATTGGTTCCCGGACACACTGGGATAAAAGGAAATGAAGTTGCAGACGCTTTGGCTAGGAAGGGATCAGAGAAACTCCCTGTAGGATCAGAGCCAATATGCGGAGTTGCTAGAAGCACTTTTAGGAGCTTGCTCAGTAAATGGACTCAACTTGGCGAAAAACTACGGGCCAAGAGCATGCAAAGGCACTCGTGGCAGGGTTTAACGCCAAATTTTCTTCGATTGCTATCAGTATGCATCGGAAAGAGCTCAGGAACTTGGTTCGAGCTATAACAGGTCACTGCGGGCTAAATAAACACCTTAGCAGCATGAGCCTTGCAGAGACATCTGACTGCAGGTCTTGCTTTGAATCAGAAGAGACGGCAATGCACGTCCTCTGCGACTGTCCTGCGTTCATTCAGGCTAAAAATAAGCATCTGGGGGGGGGGGCACTTAATAAATCCCCAAGATCTTAAGCTGATCAATCCTAAGAGCATTATACAGTTCTTAGAAACTGTCGGCCTTGCGGTATTGATCTAATTGATTAAAGAGTAAGAGTTGTGATCACAATAGATCTAGTTAGGTCGCAGTGATCCTCGGGGTAGGGCTTCCACAAACTCTTAACAATGATAATGTGCAACATATTTTTTTACAATGTTCCTAGGAAAATTACGTAGTATAAGTCATTTTAAATAAAACGGTGTAATCAATAAAGTTCCAAAATAAGTTGCTAAAATAACTATGATCCAAACCATATATTTGTGTAACAAAATGTGGAGGTAGTCTGGTTGTACCTACATAGATTTTGCTAGATTAGAAACTCGTCGTACGTGTCGACGTCGGCCTTGCTGATATCTAAGTGATATTACATGATTCGAAATCAATACGCTTACCAAATTCAAAGCGCTTTAGTGTGTAGGTCACTTGATAAGTTTTGAGACAAGATTGTATTTTCCAAGATAAGCTTTACATTTATTTAAATACTCTTCTCATTCTCCATTCAA
>NJDC01000103.1:129716-169648 GCA_002245475.1 Calephelis virginiensis
GTGCGTGCGTGCGTGCGTGCGTGCGTGCGTGCGTGCGTGTGTGTCCACGTCTAGCGAACGCCTATATTCTCAAAGTTGGTTTTTGTTTGTTTCAGTACTTAGATCATTGAATTGCAATGAAAACGTTTTAAAAAGGGCCAAGCACGTTGTAGAAGAAATTGCAAGAACAGTTGAAGTAGCCAAACTATTACCACAGAAAGATTTACAGCGGGTGAGTTATTTAATGAATATAAGCTTAATTATGACATAATTTAAAGTTAGTTCGCACATTAAAATTATTTCTCTCGTCGGAACCCGGTAAAATTTTGAAATAAAACCATTATATCTTTGACTGTACTGTATGAACTTTACATCCGTACCCAAACGGATCAAAATATGTTCATCGGTTTTTTTATGACCTTGGGAGGTAAACAAGGAGGTGGATTTCCTGATGGTAAGAAAATCAGGATGACTAGAGTCACCAAAGGTGGTAATGGTGCGTCGCCAACCTGAGGCCGGGATGTTAGGCTTCGATCAAAATAAATTTACCGGCTATGTTATCTTCCGTACCGGAACACGTCAACGGCAAGCACTGTCTTTATAGCACTGGCACTGGAATAGGTAAGGCGGTGGCAGCCGGTGCGAGTCGCTGCAAAACTCTAACACCTAGTCAGATGTGTTAGTGACGATAAGCTTTTGCTCGCCTTTTACGAGCTGCCTGGCTAGAATGCAGGTGGTTTGATCTGCAAAGTCTGCAGGTGGTCTGCTGCCTGGACCGACGGGGTGAGAAGTTTTAGAGATATTCCTGAAAAAAATATTAATACACGAAATTGTTTATTTTAAACTAGATATGCCCGTTGTAAAAAGCTGTTATTTTAATTACATAAGCAGAAACCTAATTTCTGATGACAGAAAGACATTACCAGTTTTAGGAATTTATGTTTAGAAAATTATAAATACATTAGCAGTAAATAGCTCAGTACCAGTTTGTTTAAATATTTTTTAAAACAATATACATCCAGTCTAGTCTCAAAAAATGGATAAATCATTAAAACCTCGTACGCCGTTTCTTGGGGCCGCAACTGTTTTAAAATCAAAATCAAAAATATTTATTTCAGTACTAATTTACAATAAAATGTGGGTAGTTGATGGAGTCACCTTTTAAGTACGAGGTACTTGTGTTAGGCGACACCGCTCTTCCATTGTACAAATTTATTTTAAGCTTAAGCTAGGTGTTGGTGTCATTTATGAAATTTTTCATTAGATGAGTAGGTATGAGAATAGGTATACCTAACGTTTGCACTAAAGAAAAGAAAAGAAAAAAAATTTGCTGAATATGAGTGTTACAAAGATGTTACAAAATTATTTAGGTGTTCCAACATATTCTACCAACTTGTGGTGTGTAACATAACTAGTTATTTCAATTATTTACTTACTATTTTAGCATGTAAATTAATCTATCCCTATCTGCCGTTAATTTCCTGGTTACTATTATAAATATAATATTTTCATAACTTTAAATTTAATATTTAAAGAGGAAAATACATTTGGAAGAAATTGCATATTTAATGAAAATACTCTATTTCAATTTTCTGCCTTTTTTTCATAAAAAAATAACTTTGAGCGAGACTTAATTTCTACGCAAATACCACGGACAATTTGCAGTTCAAAAGTATAATAATGATTCGTTTATTTGTGCACCGTTAGAAACAATGAATGTCCATTAGAGTACTCAACTGGAACATGATACAGCTTGTAACCGGAGAAGCTAGTGTTTCGGTGTATAACTATCCCCAGTACCAAATCGAAATAATCTATATATTAATACGTGATGCCAAAACTTTGGACCCCTTTTTACGAATATTGCTCGGTCGCAGGAGCATAAAATTTGGCACACTTATAGTTTATGTGTAGAAGTGTGGAACGCTAATATTTTTCACTAGTAATACTTATAAAGTACATTAAATCAATAAATAAAGCATTACCCATATTACCATGCATTTCACACAAACAAACAAATATATTGATGACACCGATAAAAGATCACAGATGGCGCACCATACAATTTGGAAACAATGTAGTTGATCTTGAGAAATGAAGATGGCGTTCTTACCAACAAGATATTTAAATTTATTATGGTCGAATTTTGAATAATGGGTGACAGCTAGTAATTATAAAATGGTAAATGTGCAAGGAATCCGTTTAATATCCTACTAATATTATAAATGCGAAAATTTGTATGTTTGTTTCTTACTTCTTCAAGCTAAAACTGCTTAACCGGTTTTCATGAAATTTGGCACACACCTAGAAGGTAACTTGGACTAACACATAGGATAGTTTTTATCCCGAAAAAAACTTCTCTGATACTAGTAACCACGCGGGCAACGCCGCCAGCTAGTAGCCTATAAAGTAGTGAATTTGTTTAAAATACACATGTGTTGTAGTTTTACAATAACTGCACTAGAAAAAGAGAAAGGAGTACGTTTCCGAAAAAAGTGGTCTTTCGGAATTTAAGTAAGTAATAAATGATGATGCCCGCCACATACGTTCGGAATCTCTTTCGAAATTCCGAATCAAAATATAAATCGAAAATCCACTCAAATTCCGAACGGAAACTTTCCTGATGTTTGTGGCAAATCCATACATTTGTTTTTATTTGTTGCGTCCGAAATTATATCATAAATTTTTAACACTAAACATTAACATTAAGGTGGCAAAAATAGATAAAGTGTTGTATGGGTGCTGATTATGTGTCTCAGTTGTCAACCCGAAATGGAAAAGTGTATATCAAATAGCTGTCAAATGACGTGTTTTAAATTTGTTATCTCCAGTGACTTACAGAAATACAAGAGAGATAGCAAACACAAATGACGTCATGTGACAGCTATGTGATGTACACTTTTCCATTATGAGTTGGCCACTGAGATACATAATCAGCTCCCAGGTCAAGTTGTTGCACATCTCTCTGACACCAGTGGTCTGACCGGGACGCGATTAACCTAAATGTTATTAATAATATCTTCAAAATGCACGTATGTCTAGGCTCACGTGGGCTATAAACTTGTCACCAGGTGGGGCAATTATTATATGAATCTCACGAGTCACTCAAGTCACTGATGGAGGTGTCATGTGCAGAACTGGATGAGCTGGTGGAAATTTTCAAGAGTTCTCCAGGAGTGTATGGCGCTAGGATGACTGGAGGTGGCTTCGGAGGATGTGTCATTGGCTTGGTGAGATTTAGCTAAAATTTAGTAACAGCAGATTTAATTAGATGTACAAAAGATACAGATGTAAAATAAGCCTTTATTATGCTTACGCGGAATAAACAAAATAAATGCTTATTTTATATCTGTTATAATGGATTTCCGCAAAGTAACGCCTGATTTAATAAAATATACAAAAGATACAAGATTGACTCTCAGTTCAAGGTTTTTTAATTCAACTTTAAGGGCTAGTTTTTCATGATTATTTCATTATTAGTTTCAGTAGTCATTTATGTGATGAACATTAATTTATGATGCCCTTTCAAGTTTAGGTGTTGATTTAATTTATTAACCAACTTTGAAAAAAGGAGGAGGTTATATGTTAGACCGATTTTAGCTTTTTTCATTTGAAAGAGCATATATTTCTAAGGTGGTCTCATTGCCAATAAGTCTGTATCTGACACTCTATTCCAATGAAGATCGAGGAAACACTTGTTTTTTGTATACGTGGATGATTAATTTATTGAAATTGTTGTCGGGTTTTTGTAGTTTACTGCGCTTTAATTACTTCTGTATATTATTTGTACATCTGACTAACACCAATAAAACAAGCATGTAATTTGCTTGATTAGAGTTTAAGTAAATCCTATTGCTATATTTCAGTACTATTTTGACCTCCATAGCAATAGTATGTCACTCATGTTTCGTGCTGAAGGATAGGGTAGGTCATAGACTAATACGAACGAGCGAGCGTATAAGAAAACGACGTACCAGCAACATCTAAAATGTATATAAATATAATATATACAAACACACATACATACGTTCATATCTTCACGCCAAGTCCATTATTGGGTAAGCGGATAGGTTCTGGTGCGAAAGGTATCTTCTGTAATCTTTCAAATCATTATTTTTAATTTTTTTTCACTAGGCACAAATATATTCAGGTATATATTATGATTTGGGGATATGGGCGTGAAGATATTTTTTTTATTTATTATGAATAATCCGGATCCAACTATTTTTGCTCAGAACCCAAAAAATTGGATTTTGAAGTGAAGCGAAAGTGAACTTTTTTAGCGGCGTTGCGCATTTATTTTGGAAAACTACTTAATTCGCGTCAGGACACGTGACCGGATTCGTAAGACAAAAATTCGTAGACGGCGTAGGGCGTTTGCGCGAATAAGACAGCGCAGGGCGCTTGCGCGAATTTTCGTGTTGTCATGTTTGTGTACGATAGCGCAATAAATGAATATTGTATTCTACCACATAAATGATAGTACTTTCATACTGATAATAATTAAAGCGAGTCGTGCAAAATTATTCCCTAACCATTCCAAACTATCAAAAATACACAACGTTAATATTCAAGTTTTCACTTCTGCCGGCACTCCCGGAGTGCAACCCGTCGTTTTTTTGTAAATAAGTATGAAAATTAAAATAAAATGGCTAGTTTAATGAAATTAGTATAAGTAGCACCCAAAGTGTATTTTACATGTAAATTTGATAAGTTTAAGTTATCTTTTAAATAAGCATTTTTTAACACTTATAGGTTTATATATACACTATTTGCAGTGATCTAGAAATAAACAATTTTTTTTCAAGGTTAATAAAGAGGAAGTGGAAAACGTAAAGAGGAAAATAGCAGCCGAGTACAAAGGGCAGCCAATTTTCTTCGTGTGCCAACCCAGCGGCGGTGCGAGAATAATCAAGTTAACTTAAATAAAACCGTTATGAGTGTCGTTATCATGTTTCTGTTTTTTATTAACTAAATTTTTTAAACTGTTACAAATTTATTTATTTTTGTTGAATCTTTTTATTTTACGCGAGACAAATTTCACAAAAAAAAAAGAATCTTCACGCCCATATCCCCGAAGAGGTAGGCAGATGCACAACCAGAGCACCCACGACTAGCCGAAGATACTAAGTCCCACAATGTGATAGGTGGCAAGCCTATCGCCAACCGGGCACATATCCTATCCCGAGCAACATTTTTTTTTATTCGAAAATTGGAAAAACCCAATTTTCTTTTTGTTGCCCGACCCGAGATTCAAACTTGGGACCTTATGCAGTCAAGTTCAACACTGAACCGCTAGACGACAGAGGCGAAATTTAAAATATTTTACCAAATCTAAAAATTATATGAACGATTTCTTTATTGTGTACGTCACTAGATTATTCGGTTATTTTTAAACACATTTTAAAATTGTTACTGTAACTACTATTAGTGGGGTTTAGCTAGTGTACTATATTCAAATTATCAAGCTTTCACATAATGTTACATTTAGTAGTATGTCTATAATTTTGAATTCAAAACAACTTACTTTTAATGACTTAAGCTAGACTAAACCTAAAACTTTTTCTGATTGTGAATTTTGTCTGGCTTGACCAGTGTTGACAATAAAAAAATGTTAATAGATACAAATAGTACAAATAGTACAAAAGTAAAAATATTATAATAAAATGACAAAAAAGGAAATTCGTATGTTACAGCAACATCAAGTACAAAGTACAACACCAACATGTTAAAAGCATTCAGTATTATTTGGGTTAACTAGAAGAAATCTCTTTAAAAAATTTAGTTATCTTCTGTATAATTTTACATACTCAGAGTTTTTCTATTCGGTGTACCTATAAATAAAAAAAGAACGTAAAAATGTAAAAGTTATATTAAAGCTTAATGTAGAGTGTAGTACAGCATTTCCTGATGGTAAGAAATACACGTTGCCTATAGATACCGATTATACTGCCTAGACAACTTAAGGGTGTTAAGTTTCTCGCGAAAGGGCAACAATACCACAAAATATAAACAAGTACAGAAGACAATCTACATACAGAGTACGTTAGAAGAACGCACACATAGACACCTCTCAAGGACACGATATTGTGAATCACTGTAAGATATTCCGATCGCAACATCCGCTTGAGACAACCTTATGTGAACGTGTTTATATATAAATGGATTAACAAAAAAAGAAACACACATATACGTATGTTAACGCTAAGTTTCTCGATCAAAACAATTTGAAACAACTAGATACTAGGGCCAATACTAGTTTTTTGTGTATAAGCCAAAGATGACAGCCCTAGCACGACCGGCGAGTGCAGTTGTCAAAAGCAAGATATTGAGATTGACTTCTGTGTCTGTTTATGTTTTGTGACTCATTTTTAATAAGAAGCCCGAAAATAAAGTTTCATGTTTCTAGCTTAAAAAAAATTAAGATCTTCCATACGAAATTTCAAAACCTATTTAACCCCCTTAGGGGAAGAATTCCCAAATTTACATTCTTAGCGGGTGTCTTCTCAATAAAAAAACCCAGTCAGTCAGGACATGTTATTTTATAAGATAAATTAATTGTTTTTAAGGGTTCTGAATCAATTACTTACGTACGTCATACTCAAACCGTCAGAAAAGTTAAGCAAGCAAATATTGGCATGCAATAAACCCACCGTACTGTAACTTGACATGCTAGAGTATTTATTAAAGCATATATAACCTAGCCGCGCGCCTCTATATAGAGATTTTATACATGAATGATGTGCTTCGTGTTCCGCATAATAATATGATGAGCCTGAATCACTATGAAAATCCCCACTTGGGGGAATGGTAGGGCCATTAGTTATACATTGTGTAAATGACAAAAAATATAATAACGAAATAACGAAAAATAATAATGAAAAATCCAACCATGGATTCTGTACACGATAGACATGAATATGCAGTTAGAATTTTGTGTCGGAATTTTCAGGAGTTTTTCAAAAAAAATGTATTTTTTTATTGATTTCACTATTATTTCATTAATAATATCTAACGCAAATCGATTTTTATTTAATATCTAATAAATAACACATTTTTACTAAAAACAGCAATGTAATAAAACAGCGTATTAGGTCGGCACCTACAGTTCGCAACGCGCGGCTTAATGCATATACTTTGTTCGTTATACATTGCGGACTGAAAAACTGCATAACATTTAACTAATTGTTTCCGACAAAAACTGTAAAAGGAATTTTGAAATCTGATATATACATCTAAACTACCTCAAAAATTTTCGTTACGGTGTCAAATACACCCTGTATAACATTTACTTACTATTATTTAGGCCATGTCCCTTACACTTACCCTCCTACCTACCCCGCAGAGAGCATCGAGTGCCAAATGTCACAATCCTTGCAGATCTGCCTGGTTTCCTCCACATTCACTATCTTCTTCATACGAACACGTCCGGAGACTCTAGATAGCAGAATCGATCCCTGAATGTCAACCCTGGTCTCCCCGGGTATCTCCATCCATATTTTTTTGTATTGTATGCTGTTCTGTCCATATTAATATTGTGCTGTCATTTCAATATGAGCGAATCAACTGAGTATACATTTTCTCTTAATTTTTGTATATTTATATTTTTTTTATTGTAAAATGAGGGACAAAAGTGTGATCGGGTACGATGGTATTGACATGTCTCTGAACAAAACATAAGATTAAATGTCCCTTTAAAACATAAGATTAAAAAAACCATTTCTCATTTTACCCTAACACTTTTTTTCCGGATTACACTGTTGCGAATGCGGTTAGAGAGCCTCCTACCATAGATTTTCCGTAGCGCTCTCATTTCAACTAGTTGTATAATAAAAGCATCAATAATAATTGCCACCGACTCGTTGGTTCCTTAGGGAAAGAAACACGTACTTCAAGCTACGTGAAACTACGTACGTGATGCTCTCAACACAATAATGCATTGTGGCGTAGCTTCTCGTAGACTGCTACGCGGTTACGAATTGTAGACGTAATGCTACAAACAGCTACACTAATTATTTCGAATACTGGCATTTAACTTTTTTATCCAAGATACATAGAAGGATAAATAGTTTATAAATTATCAGGGTATGTGGATTGTACTTTAATCGATAAAAGTTGTACCGAGATACTCTCAAGTATGAGCTAAAATGCTAGTACATTGTATAAGTTTTAGCCGTCTTCAAACGAAGGAGGAGGTTACATGGTGGTTTTTATGTATGTTTGTGGACTAAACTAATTTTAAAAAAAGCGATTTTTGTATGATAGAGAATATTGATGAACTGGTTCCATTGCCACCAAGATGGAATTTCAAGATTTAATCATACAAAAATTTTATCATTATTAACTGCCTTGTAGGCGGCGGATTTGTCGTAGACGACCACAAGGCTGGGGTTTGATTTCTGATAGGGGCAGGCGTTAATGTGAACACATGTATCTTTATTTCCTAGTCTATATGTTTATAAAATGTATTCAGTTACCTATACTTATAAAATAACCTGTCCTGACTGACCGATTCGTTATTACCGAGCAAAAACTGTTCGAGTTACAGCCATGAAATTTGATGAGTGGGGTCGTTTTATTGAGTAGACACCCATTAAGGACGGAATTTTTCAAATTCCAGACCTAAGGGGCTGAAATAGGGGTTAAAAGTTTGTATGGAAGGCCGTCAGCTTTAAGTTAGAAACATATAAATTTGTGTTTGGGCTACTCATTAAAAATGAGTAGATAAGTTTTTAAGCGTTTTTAGAAATTCTGCCCTTACGGTACATAGGGTTTGAAAGTTAGTTTGGATGTCTTTATTAATGGGCTATAATCAGTAAATATATTAACTGCCACGCGAGCAAAGCCGTGGGTAACAGATAGTTTTTTTTATTGTGCCCTTGTGGGATTTAGTGTCTTCGGCAAATCGTGGGTGCCCTAGTGGGTGAGTCGTGGGTGGGTGGGTGTGTACCTGCCTACGTCTTGTGGGATATAAGCGTGAAGATACTTTAAGCATACATTATTTCCGGGTCTGGCTATTTATAAAATTTAACCTAGTATCTCTTTAAACATTTATATATATTGGTATCATTATCTAAAACCCATTATAATTTACTTTGGGGTGAAATCAATTTACGCGATTTGTCTAAGATATATAGGTATATAATATATTTTAAATTATTAATCAACTAAGCAATAGTTTAGTTGAGCAATTGTTCTTAAATTACTTCGAAACTTAAAAGCATTAAAGGCTTAAAAGTCACTTAAGTTCAGTTACAGAAACAGTTGTTAGAAACAAGAACAAGTAGCATAATCTGTGTCACTTATAGGGCATGGTGCATTTGGTATTAATCGACCCGGCAAACTTCGTATCGCCGAACATTGACAGAAAGTAACGGTTTAAGTGGCAAAAATGAATGTGTTGTTTTTTTTTGGTATTTTGCCAAATTTTATTTTTAACCAAACAGGAATAATTAAAAATAAAATAAAATAAATAATAATATATTCCTGGACAAGTTACACAAATCGAATCTAACCCCAATGTAAGCAAATTATATGCTTGTGTTATGTGTTTTAGTCAACGATTCCAATACATAGATAAATACTTAAATGAAAAACTCGGAAATGCAGGCAAGGGCGGATCCAGCATTCGTGTCAGGGGAGGTCATGTACTTTTTGTATTTGTAAAATAACGATCAATAGACGGCTCTCCTAATTATTAAGAGGAAAACCGTCGCCTGTAGACACCATAGATGTTGTAGGTGCGTCGTTGTCTTGTGGCCGAAGTATAAGCCCAATTGTGCAAGTCTACCATTTACCCTACTCTTCGAAACGGAACATGACACTGTCACTATGGTGAGACAGAGTGCCTAGTATCACGATATATGCAGGCCTAGCTTCTTCCAATTATTTCTTTTTGCCTTCGCGTAACACCAGAACGATTTGATTATAAAATACAACCTAGGTCACCACTCACCTGTATCCATCTTAGATTCACTTAGTTCACCCAACAAAAGAGTCTTATGTAATCATTTGGTTTATATTAATAGGTTTTTAATTATCTTAAAAAAAATATAAATAAATAATTTTAATAATTGTTCTGGGAAATACTGTTCGACTCAGCTAGGACTTTGCAAGGGGGGGGGGCTCATGAACCCCACGACCCCCACCCTTGGAACCGCCCTTGAATCCAGGTTTAAATGTTCATCACACAAAAATCTGCCCCCGTTGAAAATCGAACCAGAGCCTCACAGTTGATCGGTGGAATTAGGCGTGTACGCCAGCCCCTCGACCAATGAGGTATAATTGATAAAAGTTAGATGGACTTTTTAAAAAATGGGAAAATGTAGGAATTATTAAATGTCAATTCACAAAAAAAATTCGAATAAGTCTTTACTAAAAATATATTATTGTGACAAGCTTTTATTTACAAGAAGAAAGACTCGAGAAATACTATTCGAGTATTATTAAATTAGCCCAAACACGGTGGGATGATATTGAAAATGTTAGAAATTCCAAGGGCCACCTTCTAGATCGATCATCAAACCAGCTCCTGGTCATGATGATTTTGCATTGTCATCCGATTTACACATGCATACCAAATTGTAGGTTGATTGGTGTTCAAGAAAGTTGATCAAACTCAACGAAAGAGATCAGAGAAACATATATACATTGCAAATTAAATTAAAGCTTCTAAAAATTTAACAGTGTATTTAATGTTTTTAGAACTTTCTATAATATTGCAATAAAGAAGTTGGAACATAAAGAATAAGATTTTTACCGTAATCTATATCTTTGTTTTTTTTTATTTATTCTTCCATTAATAACAAAATCATGAAAACCTTGCCCAACACCGAAACAATTTTACTTGGCTTCTCTTTAACAATGGTTACAAGTAGTACGTATAGTTTCAGTGAAATTCCGGACAGTGCGCAGTATCTGGGGTCATGGGACTGCTTCCCTTTTAGGTAGAGATAAGAGAAGCGCTATGGTATGGTATTGGTATGTACTTAATAACTACCTTTTCTCGAAGCGCTTTTGTAACTTTTAACCGAAGTAATTTGAGTTTGAATTACACTTCATTATATGAATCTGAAGATATGCTGTATGTAGTGGATTTATTAATCATATAAAATCCAATTACATAGCGTTTATAATTTAGATATTAAAGTAAGTAAGAAACTTCACATGTCCTCGAAGAGGTGGGCAGAGACACAACCAGGGCACTCATGACACCAAGTCCCACAATGTGATAGGTGGCAAGCCTATCACCAACCGGGCACATATCCAGTCATAAGCAAAACTTTTTTTGTAAAAATTGGAAATACCACATTTTCTTTTTATTGCCCGACCCGGGACCTCTTGAAGTCCAACACTTGGACCGCTAGACCATAGAGGCGTATATTGGATTTTAGAACCTTCAATTTTGGCACTGGCTCACTGATGATTTTCCAAATTCATATCCCTATTTATGAAACCCTGGCAAGTTTAAATTTGAAATTTCTATACCTAATGCTAATATAGAAATAATAAAATAATTCTGATACTTAAAAACTTTTATCTTCCCGCAAGCTATAAGAGATGAAATTCTTAAACATTTGTAAGAAGTTTTGCCGTTTGTTTAACCCTCTCAATTTGGATAAAGTAAAGTTAACAAAATTTCTCAGAATAATTATTACACACATTTCAACTTCATAGCTCGTGAGCTAAAGCTAAAGAGATACCTGAAACCCCAATTTCTTTATTGGCCTAATTACAGAAAGTAATCATCCTAAAGTCCTGAAATTCTAAAATGTCTTATTTTTGCCAGTATTGGTACACAAAAAAAAACGAAAAATAAACAACTTGGAACTGTTATCCTCCCTCAGTAGGGGACGGGCGTTGAATGTTTAAAACTCTGGGGTACTTATAGAAGTTTTTTTGAGAATCGTTTTGAAAAATATTTATTTGTTTCATTTTGTTATAATTGCGGTTTGTCGATTTAAGCATACTTGTCAGTCGAAATTATCAGGAAATTTGTCTGTATATAATTGCCATTCAACACTAATGAAAATAGGTAAGTATTAATAGATTATAAAGTAATGCTATACGGTAGTTCCGTTAACCAACTGTATAAATAGTTATTGTTTATATCGTAGGATTGCTATCATTGTTCTAATGATCTTCGTCATAAATATAATAATAATAATAATAATCGATATGGACTTGTCGGTTTTGAAGTACCTTACTATAAGTTTACACCGGAGCCAGTTCTTGAGAATAGTCATGCAAAGCTCTACTGGGACCGATCTATCATCACGGACAGGACTATTGTCGCCAATAAGCCTGACATCGTGCTGGTAGATCGGTTGGAGCGCCGGGCTCTTCTTGTTGATATCACAGACATTAACCTCGTGAAAGCTGAGAAGAAAAAAATGACAAAATACATAGACTTAGCGCACGAGGTTACAGACATGTGGGATGTTGACTCAACAATGATTGTCCCGATATTCGTGTCAGTAAACGGTCTAATAGCGAAGAGTCTCGACCAACATCTTAAGAGACTCGCTATACAACCCTGGGTTAAGGGCCGAATTCAGAAGGCAGCAATTTTGGGGACGGCACGCATTGTGCGGAGATTCCTCAGTCTGTCGCCCTGACCACTGACGGTTTAGTTGTAAGACCACCGTTTTTGGTAACCTGATTTTCATGTTTATATTTTTTATTTCTTTTTTTATATTAAATGTATAGACGTAGAAAATAAGAGGCATTGAAAATAAATGAGTATAATAATAATAATAAATATTTATTTCACGTAAACCTACAAGAGGCACCTGTGACGCGTCTATACAATAATAAATCTACCACCGGATCGGAACGCGGTCTTACACTGAGAAGATCCAGCAAGAAACTCAGCGGGCTTGTCTTTTTTTTTAATGTTTTTTACAATAATTAATGTAATGATACAATATATTTATAAGAGATTGGCCTGAGGAGCAATTAATACCAAGCCGTCTAATCAACTAAATATTCAGCAATGGTATAATAACCCTTTTCATTTAATTTACATTTAACACATTTCTTAAATTTATTAATTGGAAGTTCTTTCATATAATTGGGAAGTTTATTGTAGACCTGTAATTTTTATTCCTTGTATTGACACAGTGTACTCGTATATCACAATTTCTTTTAAATGAACTTGAATTTCTGTGAACGTACATAAGTTTTCAACGATATACTGGGATGCTACAGTTAGAATTTTGATATCTTTGAATTTTTCTCTCAGGGAAACTCTTGGACATTGGTTATAAATTGCCCTTATGGCTTTTTTTGTAAAATAAATATAGTATTTACTTCGGCAGAACTCCCCCAGAGAAGAATTCCTTCAAGTGTCTTCTCGATGTAAGATTTTGTTTGTATATTGTAACTTTTTGGAGTTTTGGTGCCATCGTGAATAAAGGTGGTCACAGTTTTTTCATTATTATTGAATTTCGTGTTTATATTGAGTGAAATTGGTTAAATTAGGTGAGAATTTGATTAATCTTGTTCAGTGAAAGTGCACAAATGAAATAATCATGAAGAAATTAGTGTATCGTCTATTTCCTCGCTGCCGTCAAATCTCACTAGATGAGCTTGAGTAACGAAGCCACCGCTTTACTCAAGACCCTGACCTGACATGACTTTGTACGTAGTGACTAGTCACTGTATATTGTATAAGAATCGACTAACTTGACATTTAAAAGTAGTCGTGAAAAACGATCGAAAGCCATATTTATAAAAGAAGAAGAAGAACTTTTTGTACTAATTCAAACTGACGTTTTGTTGTAGAATGAGTTTTCTGTCTGTGGGTTAAACTTATTACGTAAGTAAAAAAAAGTATCTTTACGCCCATATCCCCGAAGATGTACGCAGAGGCACAACCAGGGCACCCACGGCTAGCCGGACACTAAGTACCACAATGTGATAGGTGGCAAGCATATCGCCAACCGGGCACATATCCAATTCCAAGCAACGTTTTTTTTGTTAGAAAAACACAGAGGCGACAACTTATTACGTAATTTACAGTAACGTGCTTCAACTGTGATGGTATTATATCGCAAATGTTACAAAATGTTAGAATAATTAATGTGACTCAATAGATCCCAGCTCTATTATTAACAGAGTTGTCAGCGGTCGGTGTTGTGTATAATTTAATTTGGTGTCGCATCGCATAATAAGTTTCCAATTCAGTAAGTTTAGTTCAATGCACTGCTTCAATATTAATTGATCAATGTTAGAATAGAATAGAAAATAGGGGTGGGCATTAAATAACAGTGAATAAGTCACTGTGATCCGCTGATTAGTGACTGCTGTGATCTGTCAACAAGGAACTACATTCCAAATAACGTAGGTATGTCGTAAGCCCTTAAAAGTGTGGAAGTTATTTTAAATTAACGATTTTATTTTAACGATAACTAAACGGTCAACTGCGAGGCTCGGGTTCGATTCCCAACGGGGGCAGGCATTTGTGTGATGAACATTTAGATGTTTGCATTTCCGAGCCTGGGTGTTTATTAAATTTATGCTGGTATCTATTTAAGTATTTCTATGTATTAGTATCGTTGACTAACATCCATAACACAAGCATATAATTTGCTTACTTTGGGACTTACAAGACTTAATTTGTGTGACTTGTCCAGGAATATTTATATTTATAATATAATATTACGTTTTAATATTTCAACAAAATTTTCAAATGTGATTAGGTTTGAACCCTAACTACCATAATCTACCACTGTTTCCAAACTTAGCCAGTCAGGAAAAGAAACGGCAAAACAAACTCCTCAGGTCCATGAATATTATTTGCTATGACATTTCGAGTAGGAAAAAAAAAACAATTAAACTTTTCTTATTTTCTCACTATTTCTAAATTGTGAAACGCCTACAATTTCTGCATTTCTTCGGCTAGTCGTGGGTCCCTTAGTTGTGCCTCTGCCTTCGGGGGTATGGCATGAAGATACTTTAATACTCATATAGCCAAAATATATGAGCAAGGTTAAGGTAAAATTTTAAGAAATTATTTAAAAATGGTTTACAAGATCTTATATACATATCCCCGAAGAGGTAGGCAGAGGCGCAACCAGGGCACCCACGACTAGCCGAAGACACTAAGTCCCACAATGTGATAGGTTGCAAGCCTATCGCCAACCGGGCACATATCCAATCCCGGACAGCATTTTTTTTTATTAGAAAATTGGAAAACCCGAATTTTCTTTTTGTTGCCCGACCCGGGACTCGAACCCTGGACCTCATGCAGTCAAGTCCAACACTTGAACCACTAGACCACAGAGGCGCCTGCACCTTGCCTTGCACCTGATTAACACTACATATATCTCGTATAAACTTTTTTTTTAACTATAAAGATTCTAATCAAATCAACCGAATCACTAGAAATAAGGAACTGAATATATTGTGGAACTAAGGAAACATATTCATGATAGGCTAAAAAACGCGTTTAAGCCTACCACTTCTCTTAATAAAGATTCAATATGATATTTTCAATTACAAAATTTATCAATTTTAATGGCTAGAAAATTAGTGCAATCAACATTCTCAATATCTATATGATTTAGAAAAACATCTGACTTTTTAGTTTCCTTCTAATTTTCTTAAAATTCTATTTATTTTATCTTAGACAGGTTTATTTTAAGATTATTTTCATCAGCCATGTTGAGGCTTTGGATATGGTTTCAGATGTTTCTTTTTTTAAGTCGAAATTACTTTTAAATGATTAGGGTAGTATGTTATCAACAAATAATACAGAATCATGTTGAATGACGTCAGGTAGATCATATATATATATATACATTTAAAAGTAATGCTCCCAATACACTGCCTTGTAGTACACTGCATGTATTAAGAAACATTTATTTTTACTTTTTACGATAGAGACTTCTTTTTTGGAAACGCATTATTCGCCTAGCCTACTATACTACCTTACCTACTAACCCAAGTGTAGGAAGCATGTATGAGAGTCAAGTCAAAGACAGGCTGAATAGTGTCTGGCTACCGGACTTAGAATGGTTGTTGGAATGTTTTGAAAGACAGTATGGTTGATGTTTTGAAAGAGGTATGTGGGAATGCAAAGATGTACAAGTCTATGAATGGTGACGCATGGTAGGATGAAGAGGTAAAAGCCTCTGTTGAAAGAAAGAAAAAAGCTTGCCTACACTATGTATCATGTTTTCAGTCGAATGACAGTATGAAAGATTTGAACAAAAAAATGTACAATGTTGCAACAAGCAAGAAAATCATCAAACACTTAGTAAAAGAGAAGCGTGAAAGGAAAAGTATGTAACTAGAAGAGAGGTTGGCTAACAACTTCGAGGTGAACACCAAACTCTTTTAGAGGGAGGTGAAGAAGTCTCGGAGTTGTTCGTCTGCCTCCAGAATGAATAGAATTCAGTCTAAGCGTGGTGATATTCTTGCAAGCACGCACGACGTGTTAAGACGGTGGAGTCAATTTTATGGAGATATGTATGAAAATGCCCAAGATGCTGTCGTTGGATCCGAGTACTCGGAAATAGCGGATTCATTATGATGGAAAAAGTTGAATGGGCGATTAGAAGTATAAAATATGTTAAGGCTGTGGGAGTAGATATGGTTACAGCTGAGATGATCAAACTCGGTGGTCCTGCCGTCCGGGACTCTTTCTGGGTTCTTTGTAGCAAATATTGGAAGACCGGCAGAGTACCCGAAGGTTGGTGACGTGTGGTCATTGTGCCCTTGTATAAAAGCAAGAGTTCACGCATAGACTGTACAAGTTACAGGGCCATTAGTTTGATCAGTTTAGCATCAAAAGTGTATGGAAAAATAGTTAAAGGAGGATGCAAGGGATGTCCGATGGAACATCGTCCGAGGCTCAAGGCGGTTTCAGGTCTGGAAGAGGATGTACGGATCAAGTGTTTTCGCTCCGCAACATTGTGGAGAAGTAGTGACTGTGGATCAGAGGGTTTTCTGCGATTTTGTAGATCTCGAAAAATCGTTTGATAGGGTTGTACGTAAGGAACTTTGGGACATTTTGCCAGATGATGGGATAGTCGGGCCCGTGCTGCGTGCAGTGCAGTCAATGTATTTAGACTATAAAACATGTGTGCGGGTGGGTGGATGGCAACATATCGCTTTGATTTGATGTTAATATTGGTGACAAGCAGAGTTGTGTGTTATCAGTACGCTTGTTTATCTTATATTTGGACAAATATCTTCAAAGGTCATCATCATTGAAATCAAATAATTGAATATGGGAATGCGTATGGGTGACCAAGTGGTGAACTGCCTGCTTTATGCAGATGATGCTGTACTTTTGGGCTCCACGCCATCTGAGCTGCAAACTCTTGTCACAGCTATGGAAGGAAATTGTAAAGAAAGGGGCTTACATTTGAATTCGAGGAAAACCAAAATAATGGTGTTTGAAAGAGACGTAGCACGAACGGATGTAAGAGTTTTGGTTGATTATGTAGTGTTGGAGCAAGTGAATGAAATTGTATATCCTGGTTGTGCTTTCATCAGGGATGGAAGGTACACCGCGGATTTAGAGAGGAGAGTGTGTGCAGGGAATAGTGTCAATGGAGCGTTGGGTAAACAGTTTCAAAGTGAGGTTTTTGACTCTTAAATCTAGACTTTGCATAATTCTGTGCTTATCGCAACGTTATTGTATGGAAGCAAGAGTTGGGTATGTCAGAAAAAGCATGAAAGTAGGATGAATGTGGTCGAAATGAGAGCACTACGGAAAATATGTGGTGTAACGCTCGCTGACCGCATTCGTAACAGTGAAATGCGAGAAAGAATGGGATTGAAAGAAAGTGTTGATGTTAAAATGCGTAAGGGCATGCTCCGCTTGTTCAGTAATGTGGAAAGAATGACAGATGAAAGATTCACAAAGCAGATATGCAATGCGAATGTGGATGGATGTAGGTACGCGAGGAGATCAAGGGTGACATCCCACGATCAGATTACTCGGAGGGTGGTGTCAAGAGTCTCCGAAACCAGCGTGTTTGTATGAAAAGTGTAGGAAGCCAGACAGGTTTGTCAGGATTGTGAGGTTTGGCACTCGACAACTGATAATCATATTTTTTAATCACGTAATAATTTATTTAAATATTGTAAATATTTTTCTTGGTAAAAGACATAGAAAACAGTGTGCAACTGCTATTGAATGCGAGTTTTCCCCCTTTTTTGGGATGGAGGATCCTATATGTGCGCTCTGGTCCAAATTCGATTTAGAGAAACCTGACCATAAAAATTATCACTACTGCCAAGTCGTAAAAGTCTGATTTAATATTTTCAGATTTAATAATAATTAATGTTATTACGATATCTAAATAAGTGCTGAAGTTTTAAAAAAGTCCTAAAAATAAATACGGAAAATGGAAACTATTCACATAATAAAATACATTTTAAACTTCAAAAAGCCTATAAAAAATCTTGGCTTTTATTTCTGACTAGCTGTTCTGGCGAACTTCATTCCGCTCGTTCAGTTTGTACGGGAAAAATTAAAATGTCGTATTTTCTAGTTTCCTTGCATTGATGTAAGGGTACCCTATATCCTTCTCCCAGTAATAAGCTACATCTCCATCAATTTTAAGGCAATCGATGTAACTATCACGACTTTTATATAAAACGATTCATCTTTCATATTTTTTTGTTTTTATTATTTTTAAAGTGTATGCTGCTGTTCGGGGCGAAGACAAATATAACGAATCAAAAACTCATGGTTTTAGATTCGTTGGTCCAGCAAATTGGTCCAGCAGATCTCGAGTTATACGTGTTGTAACAAACCCGACTTTCTTTTATATATATATATAGATATAGGTAGCTAACGTCCGTTGTTTTTCCTATTGCTTTATCTATGAACGTTTATCTAATAAGGCAAAAAAACAAAAAACAGAGAACTATGAAAATCGCACGAGCCAGTCACGTGTTTAAAAAAAGTATTTTCTCGCCCATATCCCGGAAGAGGTAGGCACAACCAGGGTGCTTATTATGTATCTCAGTTGCCAACTCAAAATGGAAAAGTGTACATCAAATGACATCATTTGTTTTTGCTATCTCTGTTGTATTTCTGTTGGTCACTAGAGATAGCAAATATAAAACACGTCATTTGACAGCGATTTGATGTACACTTTTCCATTTTAGTTGGCTACTGAGATATATAATCAGCCCCCTGGGCACCTGTGACTAATCGAAGACATTAAGTTCCACAATGTGATAGGTGGCAAGCCTATCTCCAACCGAGCGCATATCCCAATCCCGCGAAACATTGTTCTTTATTAGGAAATTGAAAATACACATTTCCTTTATATCTTTTTTGTACGAACCGAGGTACGAAACCCGGACCTCAAAAAGTCAAGTTCAACGCCGGACCGTTAGACCACAGAGGTAATAATATATATAACGTCTTTTAGTAATACCAATAATCGGCAATTTCTGCTTAAATGACTATATACTGAAAAATCCTTAAAATAACACTTTCACTCGAATGTAGACAGAAAAAACTTACTGTTTTCTGTTACTTTGTCATGCCTACCTATAAAAAAATCATTTTTGAAATTACCCTCTCGTATTTAAGAAATTTTCCGACGTATCTACGTCTTGCATTTAATTGTGTGTTTAGGAATCATTTGTTAACTAAACAGTAAATCTTTTAATCCCAAAGGTTCTGGTGGAGTGGGTGCTAAATGGAGACGTCTGGCTGAGGTGGCTTTAGTATGATTCGTGACTCCTCCGCGGTCGCACGTCGTCGAGGGTATCGCGAAGTTGGATGTTTGCAGTGTTTACATAAGTTCGTGAAACGATTTGTTCAGCAAAGTAAGTAAACTTTAAATTACATTTTTCATTTTCTGTCGGGATGAATAAGCTGTTCTATTTGTTTGTGGGGAAAAATGGTGGTGGCGAAAAGACGGAAATGGTGCGTTGCCACTGAAGACTAGTTTGATTAGCCTATTTCAACGAGTAAATGTGAATTAGATATGTTTAAAAAATATGTTTAAGAAAAATACATCATCATCATTCAAGTCATTTACGTCGTTAAATTTTAAACAATATACAAAAGGTTAAATAGGGTAGAAATGACCGTACCGTTATTATTAAAAAAAAAATAGCGTCCTGCACTTCTCCTAAACATAAACTATAAGTGTGCCAAATTTTATGCTTCTGCTTCCGCGCCATTTTTGTAAAAAGGGGTCCAAAGTTTTGGCATCACGTAGTAATATATAGATTAGGCGTTTCGTCACTGCAAGAATCTTACACTATGTCACGGTGGTGTTACGGCCAAGCTATATAATATATGGCCTATGTGAAGTTAGGGATTGTAGAGTAAAAGCGTCTAGAGTTTTTTTTTATTATTGAAATAAATAAATAAATATTCCCGGACAATTCCTAGCCTGTATTCTATTTAAATCATAAGAAAATAGTAAATAAATAATTGTAGAAATATTGGAGAGATAAATAAATACATAAACTACACTATAATAATATGTCAATAATAAAACGTATCAATAACACAAATAGTTATTATAATAAATATACCTAGAAAAGTTACACAAATTGAATGTAACCCCAAAGTAAGTATATTATATGCTTATGTTACGGGTGTTATTCAACGATTCTAATACATAGAAATATTTAAATAAGATACCAGAATTGACTTAATAAACACCCAGACCCGGAAATGCAGACATCTATGTAATGTATATATAATGTAATAAATATAATGTAATGTATGTATATATGTATATATAAATGTTCATCACACAAATGCCTGCCACCGTCGGGAATCGAACCCGAGCTTTGCGATTGGGCGGTGTAGTTAGGCGTGTACGCTAGTCACTCGACCAATGAGGCGGTCAATGAAAAGCGTTAAAAGCTAGACCATATTATATGACATCTTGTAGTCGTTGACAGCTCTGTCATTTACTAGTCGTAATCTAGTAATTTGAATAAGATAAATAGATAAATATCCCTAGACAAGTCACACAAATTGAATCTAACCCCAAAGTAAGCAAATGATATGCTTGTGTTATGGGTGTTAGTCAACGATTCTAATACACAGAGATACTTAAATAGATATCAGAATAAATTTAATAAACACCCAGACCCGGAAATGCAGACATTTAAATGTTCATCACACAATTGCCTGCCCCCGTCGGGAATCGAACCCAAGCCTCGTGGTTGGTCGGTTAGTTAGTCGTGTACGCTAGCCACTCGACCAACGAGGCGGTCAATTTGAATAAGTGAATATTACATCAGCGAAATCAGTCAAAACTAGGTTATAGAGTGTAGTGTAGCAGATCGTCCAGATTTGGGCCACTATGTTAACTATTCCTACCGCCATAACATCAGTGCTTGCTAGAGTTATAGTCCGAACAGCAGAGAAATTAACATCCATAAAAGTACAGCATATACTGCCTCCTTCTTTTTGTAAGTCGGTTAAAAAAGCGCTAAGTGATGAACTACGGGTTACATATATACGGTTTAGTTATTTAGTATTACTATGTAATATATGTTTGCACTAGCTATCGCCCACAAGCTTAATAAGGTCACAGGAACATTTTTTCGGGATAAAAACTTTCCTATAAGTTAACCTAAGTTAGAGGGTCTAAGTGTGTGCCAAAGTTCATGAAAATTAGTTTTTTTTTTCAAGTTACACATATGGAATCTACCCCAAAGTAAGCAAATTATATCCTTGTGTTATGGGTGTTAGTCAACGATACTAATACAAAGAAACACTTAAATAGATACCAGAATAAATTTAATAAAACCCAGACCCGGAAACGCAGACATCTAAATGTTCATCACACAAATGCCTGCACCCGTCGGGAATCGAACCCTAGTCCTTGCGGTTGTTCGCTGTACAATAAACATTCCAATTTATAATATAAGTAAGATTATCATATCTATCTGTATGTTAGGTCATAAATTCATATGGAATAATTAAGTAAAGTTGAAACATATTTTGTTTAAATATTTTTTTTAATTCCATGCAGTTTTCTGTTAGTCTGAAGATTGACTGGGAGAGATTACGTCAGGCAATAAACAAAAATAGAAAATACATATTTTCAATTTTCTATTTTTGTTTATTGCCTGACGTAATCTCTAAAATACATATTTTCAATATTCTATTTTTGTTTATTGCCTGACGTAATCTCTCCCAGTCAATCTTCAGACTAACAGAGATCGGCATGGAATTTAAAAAATATTTAACAACAACAAACAAAAATACAAAATACATATTTTAAATTTTCTAATAATAAAGAACGTTTCCTGGGATTGAACATGTGCTCGGTTGGCAATAGGCTTACTACCTATCTCATTGTGGGAATTGTTTTCGACTTGTCGTAGGTACCTAGGTTGTGCCTCTGCCTACCTCTTCGGGGTATGGGCGTGAAGACACTTTTTTAAAAATAATCTAAATATGTTTAAAAAATTCGAGTTACAGTGTTTGTTACCTTACTCCTCTGAAACAGTTAAACCGATTTCGATGAAAATTGATGTGTACACTCAGTAGGTCTGAGAATAGGTTGTTATTGATGTTTCATTTTTCTAGTGATAAAAGTGGCCTAACACAAAAGATTTTTTATTTTTCTAGTAGCTTTTTTATTTTCTGATTTTTTCTCATTTTCCAAATAGATTTTTTTTAGTTTTTTTAATGACGTACAAAAATACACAAATCCTAAATTATTTACATTCTACCGTCATCCCTTAATTTTTCAATAGCGTTATTAGTAATTTTATAACTTTTACCTTTATTTTAAAAGAAACTCTAAAAATCCAAATAACGTTAGCCAATTAACGTTAATATATAAAAAAAAAATATTTCGCTGTGTAAGCAATTAAATTTAGGGGATTCGCAATCAGTTATACGGCACGTCTAAGGATATCATGTTCGTTTCTATTTCTAGACCACGGATTGTCGATCAATTACTAAAAAGATATGTCTTTAGACTTTCTCTTCTTTCTTCTTAGTTTTTTTCTAGACTTTCCAACACCAGAAAAATTATCCAGTAGAAATTGAAGTTGTTGAAAGTTAATGCTTCGTTGGTAGGTTATTGTGCGCATAACGCTACCTTTTATATGGCTTAGGTTTGATTTCCGATGGGTGCAGATGTTTGTGTATTGAATTTATTAGGTGTATTTTAGGGCCTGGGTGCCTATTAAACAACATCAATTTATTTGATCGATTTATTGTGCAGTTTATCCAACCACGTTTACAAGTTTAGTGTCGTGTAGGGTGGAGCTACAATATTAAATAGGCGTCCATTTAGTACGTGAGAAATTTTTAGTCATTTTTGGTCCCTCCTTCGTAATTTTGTGACGGTTGTGTTATCCTAATGAACAAATAAACATTAAAATAAATTTAAAAAAATATCTTCACGCCCATATCCCCATAGAGGTTGGCAGAGGCACAACCAAGGCACCCACGACTAGCCGACGACACTAAGTCCCACAATGTAATAGGTGGCAAGCCTATCGCCATCGGGCACATATCCAATCCCGAGCAACGTTTTTTTTTATTAGAAAATTAGAAAATCCCAATTTTCTCTTTTTTGCCCGACCCGAGACCTCATGCAGTCAAGTCCAACAACTAAACCGCTAGATCACAGAGGCGATAACCCATTTACCCTTTTCTCAACTTTGCGCAATCGTTTCACTGACACTACGTTATCCTCTTGCCTTAATTATTTAATAAATTCTTCTTCGCTGAGCTCCAAATCCACTCCTCTAATATCTCAGTATGTTGTTCTTATTCTATCTTTAAGCTGCGCTTTAATATTGAGTTCTTTAAATTTAGTACAACTTGCAAGTTTCTCTGCTTTTTTTTCTATTAGAATTAAAAAACCCTTTAAATGGGCTTTTGGACTTAATTTCTTAAAAAAATTGCATATTATTATTGACCTCTCTATAATTTTAGCTCAATCCATTTGTATGGGTATAACATCGGTTTATGTAAGGCAGACTTCATTTTGACCTTCATGACCGTCGCTGTTCCAAGATTAACTTTGGTTTATTAGCCTTTTTTCTTTGGATCGTAATAAAACATTAATTTGTTATGTAATTTGTTATTATTTTGTACGTTTTGTATCTCAAAATATTTGTAAGGAAATATCATAATTAATTGAAAAAAAGATAAACCAGATGAGTTTCTTTCGCCGAATTTTCTCAGTATGTGTTCGCGGTTCCGATTCGGTTCTAATCTGATCACCGTTTGTGCCCTGGTAGTATCTCTGTCTACATTTTAAAGGGCAGTGCTTGAGGATACTTCATTTTCAAATACAATTTGTCCAGGGACCCTTACTTTTATTACATATGTTCATTCGTTTCCATATTTTAAAAAGCAACATTTATTTGACGCGGTGTTAAAACGTAATTTCCACCATTCTATTGACTTTGGTTGAAATTGGAAGAACCAATATAGATATGAATTGTGGAAACTGTGTACATAATAAGTTAAACGAATACGTTGGGGCAAAAAGGTACTGACAAAAAAAGTGGAGCGGTGTCAAGGGACACCCGGATGGAACAACGTATATATAAGTATATGCTTATAAGTAATTTATTACATTTATTATGTGAAAAAAACTGTATACATTCAAGAACAATTATCATCGTGGCTTGCTTTTGAGAGAGAGAGAGAGAGAGAGAGAGAGAGAGAGAGAGAGAGGGAGAGAGAGAGAGAGAGAGAGAGAAAATTATTTTTCAGAGCCAGTGCAGTGTGCATCAACTTGGCTGATTAGGGAGCCTCACCTTTTGCTGCCCTAATAATGTCTGTATTTGCCACTGCTGTATTCCGGTCCGGAGGGTAAGGTAGCTGGTAAAGTTGCTCGTCAGGTCTAATTAAACCTCTTCTGTATTTGTATTAATATTTCTGTGTTTGTATTTTAGACCAGTACTTACTTTAGCCGCGTTTTTGTTAATGGTGTTTTATTACTTCCTAGCCTTATACTTTCTTTGCTGTAATAAAACAAACCTTAAAAATGATCAGTAATTTATTTGTTTTATTTATAAATGACATAGATAAATGTTTCAAACACAGTCAATATTTACTTTACGCTGATGATCTCAAAATATATCGAGTCATTGACAAAACTGAAGATCACCATTTGCTACAGGAGGACCTGGACAGATTCACTAGTTACTGCTCGAATAACAATCTCAAACTTAGTGTTAACAAATGTAAAATGATATCGTTCACAAAGAAAAGGAATTTAAGTCAATTTTCTTATGATCTTAATGGTCTAGTAATTTCTAGAGTTAATACTGTTACAGATTTAGGGGTAACTTATGACAATAAACTACATTTTGATATACATATACAAAATATTATTGCTAAAGCGTACAAAATGTATGGTTTCACTATACGGGCAACTACTGAATTTAAAAATTCCTCTACTCTAATATATATATTTAAATCTTGTAAGACCGCAATTGGAGTACGGTGTATCGGTATGGAATCCATTATACGACAAATATAACCAGAATATTGAAATGGTGCAGAAAAAGTTTTTACGCCGTATTTATTATAAATTTTACCACGGACGTTGTTCCTATGTACATCTTTTGGAAAAGTTTAACCTTTTGGATCTTTCATCTAGACGATCACAGCTCGAAGCTATGTTGCTATACGACCTATGCAATAACAAATATGACGTTATAGACATAATTAACCGGATTAATTATGCAGTTCCGTCACGTACACGTATAAGATCAATGCGTCCTAAATTTTTATTCTCCATCCCTCGATGTCGTACAAATGCAGGTGTCCGATCACCCTTGAACCGCTTAGTAGACACATACAATAAAATGTTCAACTCGGTGGATATATTTGGCTGTCGAATCGGTACATACAGAAGACAAATAGTTCACTTATTGTCATAACCCTAAATTAAATACTTAAATTAAAAAAAAACATACAGTTGAAACACAACATTTAAACAGTCTTTTTTATTTTTAAATTAAATATTATATTAAAATTTCACACTGTTATATCTATTACCTAAATTAAGATAAACTAGCATAATATACATTCACACGCAAACACACACAAATCTACACACACAAATACGAACATACACAAAGTTACTTGCCCTGATTAATTAAATAGAGGGAGATTAATAGCGTATTTGTATAAACATAATTTACCACTTAAGGTAAGGTAAATCTGTAAGGTTAGTTCCCTTGAAACTGTGTAAATGTTTACATATAAATGTTATTGGTCCCGCGTCCATCACATATAAAAAATTAAGCTGTAACCAACATGTTGAGTTTATAATAAGTAACAATATGTAACTCAAGGTAATTATATAATAAGCGACATTGTAAACTTGTTTATGGTTCCAATAAAATAAAAAATAAAAAAAAAATTCGGGGGTTATACGTTTCAAACGATGATAACATTGGCATCGAAAACCGTCCATCCGTTGAACGATTAACATGCAGCAAAAAGACACTTAAACAGACACGTGAAACTTATAACAACTTCTTTCTTTGAGGGATAAAAAATAATCATGCCTTTAAACCCATCTTTGCACCTCTGTCAGGGGCACGTAGTTTTTTAAATAGTGGCCTTGTTCTATCTAAGAAGGTCGTGAATTCTTAAGATAATATACAGACAAAACTTTCACATGCATAGTATGAATTTAGAATTATGATAAAGTCCAAAAACCAGCTTAAGATGATCTATACTTTCAAATTTTTCTGCACATTGAGGGTTTCGACTTATTAAAACTATTTATGCTGAGATTTGTAATATATGTAATTTCTGAACTTTAAAACTTATGAAATAATAGCTGTGTTTAAAATGAAATAGAACTGCGCATTAGTATATTGTAGATAAGTTTTTATTTTTCTTTAATCCCTTTCCAATTGGAACCCCTTCAGTGAACTAGATAAAATACAAAGAGTACCCGTCAGCCAAATTCGTTTGCGATTGGATCAGCAGATTTGGTGAAATTCGTTACCAGGAAGCAGCAGGTCTATAAACATTCTAAGAATTCTAAAAATATGTTCTACATTTCACTTTGAATGAGCCGTTGTCATCATTGTTACTTGTTTTCACCATTTCCAACTTGGTGACAATGATTTTTGAATAACGTGGTGATTTTTTATTTTAATTTTTGAGTAGGTACTTTACTATTTTGTAATTGTTATTATAATTAACAACTTCTATTTAATTTGGACGAGGGCTCTATACTTTTCAACATCACAAAGATTGATGCAATTAATTAACAAAATAATTAGACTCAAACAGAATTTGAGAGCTACTTAATAGCCCCCCCATGGACACCTAAACTTTTATAATTTCATTTAAACCTTGATCCATCTTCTCTTTTATAGATAATACAAAATGAATTTTCCAACGGGACTGTGGTTATTAGGCATTTTTTTTATTTTATGGCAGCGAACAAGTATGCCATTCCCCTGATGGTAAAAAATAACCGCAGCCTATAGACACTACAGATGTTAATGGTGCATTGCTGTCCTGTGGCCGAGGTGTTAGGTTGTTTGTTGTGCGAGTCCGGAACATGGCAGTGTCAGTATGGCGTAAGGCGGTGAATTCGAGCTAGTTGCAGGTGCAGAATAGCACTCTACCACTGAATAATAAGTACTATCGTACAGAACCATCATTTCGTTGTAACAATTCATACAAATAACGACTATTGTAGCTAAGCAACAAAGTTCAATTCAGCTCTTACAAGCGCTCCGCACCTCACAAGATATTCACCTAAGTATTCCCGCTCTCTTTTAACGCATAAGTCTGTCGCTATCTAGCGTAGAGTGACGCGATACCTATGGTGACTCTAGCACTAGACGTGAGTCGTTTCATAATTTTCGTGAAACGTAATGTAACCAGTGACACGAAATGCGTCACCCGTTATGAAACGAGTGATTTTAGAAACTATTTTTTTTTCATTTTCGTTTTATTAAATTTCATCTACTATACGGTTACTCAGAAAACGACAACACGGTAAATTAAAGTCATTGTTTTGTAGCATATTGCCACGAAGTCGTAATATAGTTTTATCAACACTGTAATACTGACATACTCAAATTAATTTCTATTTATGAATTTTTAAAATCTATGTTTACGATAGTTAATTATATTGTATAAACAATTATTGAAATATTTACTGCATATTTACATTTTTCACTTTTTAATTTTTTTTTACAGTTGTTGTCACTGGTCAACATTAAATAGTGTATACAAATTACAAAACGCAAGGAGTGATTAAAAAATAATTAGTTGTGTGTGTGTAAAAGCTACAATCATAGTATTTAATCTTTGTACGCATAGAATTACGTCACAAGCATTTCACACACGGCAGCTATAATGTAAAAATATATTTTACAGCACAATACATCTCATTACATCTTTCTATAGAAATTGTCAGGAGACCACACACGACAGCTATAATGTACATTTTTACATCTTCGTATCTAAAGTTGCAGAACGATACTAAAATATACATTTACATTCCGATACATCTCTATACATCTTAATACCTCTCAATACATTTCCTTACGAACAGGATGTTCAAAAAATAAAGTTTCGTTAGCGTTCCGTCTTCGAGAGAGTAGGATAGAACCCATTTTCTGGCGTTTTTCAGTGCGCTGTGTAGGTACAAACCAAACTTGTACAAACAGTCTGTCTGTTCCCTTCCATTTTTTAATCTTCTGTTTTTGGCACATGTGGCAATACTTACATCCAAGTCACAATCCGAATCATCTTCTGATTAACTATCTAGTAAATCTAATTGTAAGTAACTAGACGGGTCCATGTAAATATAACATAAAAATAAGAACAGCCTGTATAACAGATCAATGTCTAAAAAGTGCGTCAATCGGGACGTATGCTAATGAAATGAAGGGAAAGATACATTACAATACCTGCTGTGTGTGTGATACATTGATATAATGTAAAGCTGTACATCCGGGGATGTAATGTATATTAATGTACATTATAGCTGCCGTGTGTGAAGGCCTTTAAAATTTAATACGTATTAGGATGACTCATATGCTGTTTTGTTGTTGTGATCACCTTACGACTTGTGACGCATAACGCATGCGCAATAATATGCACGCCTCGGTTATTAATTACAAATGAAACTGGTTACTAAAATCACCTCTTTTCATTTGACTAGAAACCGGTGACATGATTACTTTCCGCGTAACTGGTTCCTGAAACGAGTGACGTGAAATAGCTCTCACGTCTACCTAGCACGTCGGCTCGCGGCAGCGCTGCTATCTACTATTGTATCTTACGTTTGATGCGTATGATTACTCGGTCATTTAGGTAGATATAATATATTGCAATAAATATGACAGTCTCTCATAATATGGAATAAATAAAAGAAAACAAACCTTTAATTTTTAGGCACAGAATAATAAGTAATAAAGTACTTTAGGTTTTGTGAACAACACGATTTTCTAAAATATATAAGTAGGTAGATATTCACTCATCGAAATAAAAATAAGTTTACAGAGAGGTAGTGACTAACGTCATATTATATATAGATAATAATAAGTAATTAGTAGTCTGCGATTAGAATCATAGTAATTGCTGAGTTTTGCGGGTGGTATAGTTAGCAACTCCAACTCCAGACAAGACATTTTAAAACAAGCAACTTATTTCTATCAAGATCTGTATAAAAAGAAGGCAAATTACTACGAAGTAGCACACAAAGGGAACAGGATCAATAACACTCAGCTAATAACACCTATAGGAGAAAAAGAAGTTCTTTTTGCAGTGGAAACAACTAAAAGCAGACAAAACCTCAGGACCGGATGGAATAACAAATGAAGCGTTGAAAATTAGTGCACTAATACTATTGAGTTATATCACAAGACTGTTCAACCTGATACTAGAAACCGAAATAGTCCCAATACAGTGGTGCAAGTCAGATATTATACTGCTGCACAAAAAAGGCAACACGACATAAACAACTATAGACCTATCGGCTTACTGGCAAATATGTACAAACTGTTCTCCTCAACTCTTCTGAGATGCATATCACAAGACATTGATAAAGCACAACCTGTGGAACAAGCAGGATTCCGCTCTGGCTACAGCACTCTAGACTACATTCAGGCCCTAGAACAGGCGATTGAAAAATACGATGAATTTAACAAGCCTCTGTACTTAGCCTTTATCGATTATAGCAAGGCTTTCGATAGCATCAGCCACAATGCTATATGGGAATCACTAACCAGCCTAAACATAAACGCTAAATATATAAACATCTTGAAATATATATACAATAATAGTACCAGTAATGTTTAACTAGAATCAAGAGGTGATGATATAAAGATTGTATGAGGCGTCAG
The DNA here is from genome assembly GCA_002245475.1 of Calephelis virginiensis. Taxonomy (NCBI): domain Eukaryota; kingdom Metazoa; phylum Arthropoda; class Insecta; order Lepidoptera; family Riodinidae; genus Calephelis; species Calephelis virginiensis. Next base: position 160,011 of record NJDC01000103.1, read on the forward strand.
ACAAGGAAACCCGATGTCACTAAAGTTATTTATAACCGTGTTACAATACATATTCGAAAATCTAAAATGGGAAGACAAAGGCATTAAAGTAAACAAAAAATATCTAAACCATCTCTGATTTGCTGATGACATAGTTGTTGTATCTGAATCAGCGAAAGAACTTCAAGATATGGTCAGCGCACTCGTCAGAGCAAGCTCAAAAATAGGACTTGAATTGAATGCCACAAAAACCCAAAATAATGACCAACAGCTTCTACACACCTATCAATATAAATAAAAAAGACTTAGAATAAAAAAAAGAAATTGAGAGAAGAAAAAATTTAGCGTGGAAGAAATTCTGTTAATTCAGAGAAATCTTAAAAAGTGATTACTCAATCAACCTGACTGACTGACTGAATCAACCTTTTGCAGGTTTTTTTGGCAGCCATACAGCAGACATGGTAGTATACAATACTACCATGTCTGCTGTATGGCTGCCAATCTTGGATATTTATAGAAAGAACTAAACAAAAGATAATAACAACACAAAAAGCCATGGAGAGGAGTATTTTGAATGTAAAGAAAATACACAAAATCAGAAGTGAAGTTATCAGACAAACGACAAAATTAACAGATGCCCTCACTCAAGCGCTTAAACTGAAATGGCAATGAGCTGGCCCCATATCACGGCTCACAGACAACTGATGGACAATTGAAACCCCGACATGGCGAGGTCCTAAAGGGAAGAGAAAAGTAGGCAGACCGAAGAGGAGATGGACAGACGACCTAAGTGACATAGCAGGAAAAAACTGGCAAACTATCAGTGAAGACAGAGACGCTTGTAAAAGCCTGGAGGAGGCCTTCACCCGAAGAGGGGTCCACATCCCGAATAACTAACAAATACTAACATTAGTAAATAAGTAAATCACTAACAAAATTTTAAATTCATTATTATAATAACAACAGTTGAAATGCGAACTTAAGAACGAGGAAAAAATAAGGACTTTATTATTATAGTTAGCAAAGAATATGCAACATATTTTTTAATTGAATTTTTTTAACTGGCAGGCTTTCGTCCTTTTTTTGGCAAATATCCGTAAAATGAGCAATGCTTTAAACGACCCATTCTATTTTTAACGTATAATAAAACTTTTAATAAACACACGCGTGAGCTCAACGCGTAAGCAACGATACTCAATGTTAGAGTGGATGTGGCTCCATGCAAATTTGTAGGCATTAACGGTTAAGTGGCGGGGACCTGACTCTACCACCAGTGGTCTTGTTGGTAGTGACCCATTTTGCTTTTGCTCGCCTCTTACGAGCTGCCAGAAAAAAAGGTAGGTAGTATATTCTACGTGGAGGATCCGGACCAAGATAAGGGATTATATACATGGTTTTATTCATGATAAAGTTTTAGGTTCTGAATATTAAATACCAAGCAAACCACAGAGCAATTTTTTATGACTGGATGCTTCATCATCATCATCATCAGTTGGAGGACGTCTACTGCTGGACATAGGCCTCCCCTAAAGAGCACCACAAGTCGCGATCACCAGCCGTTTGTAACCAGCGACTCTCCGCGACTTTGACCAGATCATCAGTCCACCGGGTGGGAGGTCGGCCAACACTGCGTCCTCCGGTACGGGGCTGTCTCTCGAGAACCTTTTTTCCGCAGAGGCAATGTGGCCTGCCCATTGCTACTTCAGCTTGCTGACTTTCTGAACTATGTCGGTTACTCTCGTTCTCTTGGGGATCACCGAATCACAGATTATATCTCGCAGAGAAACACAGAGCATAGCTCTCTCCATAGCAGGCTGAGCGACTCTAAACTTGTTTAAAAGGCTTACATTTAACGGCCAAATCTCAGTTTTATATGTCATCACCGGTAGCACACATATACAGTGGATGCTTATATGAATGTAAAAAGGTACCTAATTTTCTTCAACTTTGTTTCTTGTAACCGACTCGAAAAGGGTTGATAATGAAGGAGAGGATAATAAAAGTTCTGTGTCCGACTGTATACTTTTTTATTTTTTCTTGTTATGTACTCAGCCAATAACGAACTGATGGGAAGTTACTTAATTAAGCATTAAACACGTTTTTATTTTCACGATCTGACTAGTAGTTTTTGAGTTATACTTAATTACACATATTTTTTTGAAGCGAAAACTTCTAAAGCGGCGTTGCGCACTTTTTTGGGAATAGATCGAAAATTCGTAAGACGGCGTAGGGTGCTTGCGCGAATGTTCGTGTTGTCATGTTCGTGTACGATAGCGCAATAAATGAATATTTTATTCTACCACATAAATTACAGTACTTTCATACTGATAACAAAAGCAAATCGTGCAAAATTATTCCCTAACCATTCAAAAATATCAAAAATTGAAGTAAATTCAAGTTTTCACTCTCGGAGTGCAACCCGTTTTTTTATATTCCCATTAACGAAATATGTTCTTTTGCAGTAGTAATAAGTCAATATAAAAACTTAAATCGCCTCTGTAGTGATTTGGCATAGGACTTGATTCCTTGAGATCACGGTTTTGATTTCCAGATCGGGCAACAAAAAAATAAAAGAAATTGGGTTATGATATTTTTTTAATGAATCCTCGATTTGGTATTATATGCCTGCTTAGATACGGGTGTAAAGATACTACGGCCCTTAATTTATTTTTAGAACAAGCTCTTAGCCGAACGAAGATGAGATGGGCCGCTATGTTTACAAAATCGACGTTAAGACATCAAATTATTTTATCATTTCAATTGAAATGGCTTTTTTATTTAATTGAAATGACAAAACCAATTTCGGTGCTAGGTATATTTATAATACATCTTTTATGAAATTTATTTTTAAATGGATGGAAAACATACTTGTGTTTTTTATAAAAGAGGGTTTCTGTTTTTAAAAGCTTTTATTAACGTAAAGCTTTATATGACTTTAAGTTTCGGTATTAATTTGTATACTTATGTTAAAAATGGACAAAATGTAATTTGATTTATTTTCGCTTAATATTGGTGTGATAAGAAACTGGATAGTGACATGGACTACTTTTTACCCCGATATCTAAACAGATTAGTAAAGAAGAGGGGTAGACTTAAATATATTTATCAAATATAGACTACAACCCGCGCGGGTTGTAGTCTAAAACCACCTAATTAATAAACACTTAGTAAATACTCAACGGTTTAATCAGGTATTATAGTCTTTATTACAATGTTGTACGGACTAATATCAACTTAACTTTACTCCTACATGTATAACACGGAAAGTTTTTAAAGAGGACTAATTAATTATATGCAGGTTAATGTTTTGCTAATAATATTTAAAATCTTTTTTGTATGTCTGGTATTTTTGGATCTCACTCTTTTGTAACAAGCTTTTATTTAATTTGACCTGTTAATTTGTCAGGTCAAATCGTTGAACTGAATATTGACCCGATTGTGTTAAAATAGGAATACAGCTTCAGTTCCGATACCGATGCAGTTAAACAACTGTCACATTCAGTATTGTTGCCTAAAATGGCCGCTGCAACAAAATGGCGGATACATATTATTTCTGTGAAATTTACCCATGATTTTAAATGAAAGAGCGTAGAGAGTACAATTAGTCTACTATTTCTACTAGACTATTATAGCCGATCTTTTACCTCGTTATCAGTTAATCTTTGGAACTCACTCCTAGTTGAAGTCAGGAAAGCCCCTAATATCAATATGTATAAAAATATGGTTCAACGTTACTTTTTACATTCAATCTGACTCGGTTAAAGTTAATCTGTTTATTTTTTTTCCTTTGTCTTAAAATAATTATATTCCAATTGATATTTTGTGTGTTATATTTCTTTTTTTTGTGTATTAAGAGCACCATCGTGCAAAATTTCTTAGATTATATCTCCTTGTGTTAAGGTTGCCTGGAAAACATCACTATTTTGTCGATAAGGCCGCCTTTGTATGTCACTTAGTTTTTAAGTTTCTTTAAATGTATTAATTTTTTATATAATTTGATACACAATAATGAGTTATTCTATTCTATTCTATTAGTCATTAAACATGAAAAAAATAAGGATAACAAAAGTAAATAATGCTTATCCGAGAATTATTATCGTACGTTTTATTTTCATAAATAATTTAAACTGACTGATTTTCCATGTTTAGAAAATACACGTACACGTTAAGAAAATAGTAATTTCACCAGCCCAGCAATGTTCTAGACCAATTAAATTATGAAACTATTGTTGTCTATTTTTATCGCTGGAGGATAAGGAAGCTGACAGAACTAGGTGGTGTTACTAGGTGGTGAGAGTTTCGCAGCGACTCGCCGGATTGGTAATATCGCCCTACCTATTCCTGCTTTCCTATTATTCTATTGGACGTTATGTCTAATGCTTGCCGTTGACGTGTTACGGTTTGGAGGGCAAGGTAGCTAGTAAACTTATTTTTGCTAGAGGCCTTACATCCCGGCCTCAGGTTGGCGACGCACCATTTCTAACCTTGGTGTCTCTTGGTGACGTGAATTTCTTACCATATGTTTGCCTTCCATTATCATAAAAAAGAATTGAGAGATCAATTACCAGATAGTACCAACCAGTCCAACTAGTACCAACAGTACCAACTAGTCTCCATATACTATATTCGTAAAAAAAATACAACACGCTTTTGAAAACGGCAATATTTTTTCTAAATTGTTTCATGATAACAGCAATCCAATTTCAACTGTACCCCTTCAGATTCAAGGTTTAATTTCCTTTGCTCTGTTCGCGCTCTACTGGACCGTGTAATTGGTTTGTACGTGTCGTAAATTCCATAAAATTTGTCACTACATCAGACAAACTGCCAATAGCTGAAATGTTCTCATATTGGATCAAGTTAAATTGCACAATAAAGGGTGATTTACAATAGGCAATGAACATTTCGGTAGGTAATTAGTGACACAGGTAGCCATTATGCGGGCTAGAAATTAAACAAAAACAGTGGTTACATAAAACCTTACCTGACTTTGGTTAAACAAAATAATTTAAACATAGTGAAATTGCGAAAAACCGACTCCTTGGCATAGCTTACAACAGCGAGGAAATTAGGAAAACGGTATTTTTTCCATACAAACTGAACGGACGAAACGAAGTTCGCCGGAACAGCTAGTGTAGAATAAATAGCTTGTCAGAGCTTCTTAAAGATGAAAAACATTACTCGCTTCTTACGAACTGCTTTTTAACTACACATTGCCTACTAACAATTCAAACCTTTGAAAATGTTTCCGAAAAAATTCGGATGACATGCGGACAGATACAGATATTTGAGTAACTGTTAGTGTCAACAAATAAAACTTAATAAATATTAAATAAATAAATATCTCTGGACAAGTTACGCAAATTGAATCTAACTTTAAAGTAAGCAAATTAATGCTTGTGTTTTGGGTGTTAGTCAACGATACCAATACATAGAAATACTTAAATAGATACTAGAATAAATTTAATAAACACCCAGACCCGGAAACGCTGACATAGAGGTGGTAGAGTTTCGCAGCAACTCGCTCGGATTGGTACCACAGCCTTATCTATTTCTGCCACCATAACGTCAAATGCTTGCCGTTGACGTGTTCCGGTTCGGAGAGTAACGTAGCTGGTAAATTTACTTTTTTTCGAGGCCTAACATCCCGGCCTCAGGTTAGCAACGCACCATTACCACCTTTGGTGTCTCTAGGCGCCGTGTATTCCTTACCATCAGGAAATAAGTCTGCTTGTTTGCCTTCCATTATCATAAAAAAATCTTATTTTTCATCACACAAGTTCCTGCCCCTGTCAGGAATCGAACTCGAGCCTCGCGGTTGGTCAGTGTAGTTAGGCGTGTACGCTAGCCACTTGACCAACGAGACGGTCATAATAAAGGTAAAAAGATGTGTTTTACGTTATTTAAATTTGTTGGATGTATACTTAATGAAGTTGTTAAATTTACGCCAGAAAATGACCGCAGGAAAAATGGTGAAATGAAAGGAAATATTTACGTAAAGCGCAGACTCTGGACAACATCAAATTTAAAGCCTCTCAAAACATTTTTGGGCGGTAATCACTAATTACACTGGTAATATATTTACTTTAAACAGAATACATATATGGTAAATTTGAAAGTTCAACAAAATCAAAAGCCTTGCTCATATCTAAGAACATTGCGGTGATCGGTATTTTATCATTTAATGAATCTATTATTAGAGTACAGGCCCATGCTAAAAAATAGTTGGGTCATATGAACCACCAGATGTCGTATATAGGACGATATAAGAGCATAAAATAATAAGATTCAGCACTATGCCGTAACTTGTAAGTTGTCCAACTAAGTGCTGGTGAGAATTCAAAAGTGCAGGTAGAGTGAGTACATTTTGGTCATATATTTTTGTGTGACATTTTTACCATCTATAGATCCATAAAAAATAATAAGAAAGTGCGCAGTGCCGTAAAAAAATGGTGGAATAAGAAATGTAGAAACCATGTTAATCCTATTTCCATTTTACTCGTATCACTTTTTATTATAAACACATATATATCTTAACACCAAGTGCCCTTACGGTCCAGGCGGAGATTTTCGAGTGCCAATAACACCCCTTGCATTTCTAGCCTACTTATAATATACCCATCTATTCCTAACCTAGCTTCCTCCATAGAATTGCTATTGTCGGCACTTGGTGCAATCCCGTTGTATACGCAGTTTTTAAGGTAGTTTTCCACTATACATTTTATGTTATAGTGTAGCCAACTGGTTTCACTTTTCACAGCATCATCAGGGTTTTACAACTAAAAGTAAATAAGTCTTTATTTTAACATTTAGAATTTGTATGCCGTCATCGTATAGAACGTCAGTAACTAACAACCAAATACCGAACGTTAAAATAGAACGTTAAAAAAACAGGTTGCCTCTGTGGTGTAGCGATCCAGGTGTTGAACTTGACTGCATGAGATCCCGGGTTCGATTCCCGGGTTCGGGCAACAAAAAGAAAATTTGGTTTTTCCAATTTTCGAATAAAAAAAAATGTTGCTGGGGATTGGATATGTGCCCGGTTGGCGATAGGCTTGCCACCTATCACATTGTGGGACTTAGTGTCTTCGGCTAATGGTGTGTGCCCTGGTTGTGCCTCTGCCTACCTGTTCGCGGATATGGGCGTGAAGATACTTAAAATAAAATATACTTATTTATATTTAGTAATAAAGCCCTGATGATGCAGTGAAAAGATAAACCGGTTGGTTATAGCGTAACATAAAGTGCTAAATAAAGTGCATACTGGAAAAGTACAAGAGTTTACCTTATAAAAGTGTGTAGCTTCCTTCATATTCACATTTCTTTTCTATTTCTCTTTATTATTATATGTTTTCAATTAGTACTCGTGAAATACCATTTACTGTAATATTATCTGGTTACTAATAAGATAATCTTAAGTTCAAAGATCTAATCCGTAGGTTGTCAATATCGCGGTCTAGAAGGTGAGCTGATATTTGATCAAACCTTAGGGTAAATAGTTCACGGCCTGAATAAATATTAGCGCTTTCGTTCATAATAATTACATGTATGATACTTTTCAAATTGGATTTAAGGGCACCTCTCGTATCGTCTCGCACCGAGACGAGAGATATATGCTGCTGAATTTTATCTTGCAAAAAAAACATTTACATTTTACTACTAAGACCATTTACATTTTAATCATTTATATTGAATTACAGAGGCCAAAAGAGTGCACGTCGCGATCCCTGCCAGTCCACTGGACTGCAATTCTGGCCCGAAAAAGTACCGCAGAGCGGGTTAGGGCGTTCTCTGGAGGCGACGCGTACCGATCCGCCCTCGTCGGTACGAAAAGAGGCAGTTGCGGCGATGGGGGTCGCCACCCATCACGCTAGGCCCATATAGGCGAGTCGTGGAGTGGAGAGAGTCAAATAGGCACGTGGAATGTGAGAGGGGGAATGGAAGCGAAGATGAATGAATTGATTGATGTAATGGATGAGAGATGCCTGGATTTACTGTATGTAACGGAGATTAAGCGAAAGAGTAGTGATACTTTTGATCTTTAAGGAGGCAGGTTGGATCTCTGGTCTGGTGTTTCACAGAGAGATCACGCCACCGCTGGGGTAGGTATCATTTTATCGTCTCGCTTAGCCTGAGGCCTGAAAGTGTATGGTTTGATTGGTCGGAGACTGCGCTGGGTCCGTATTAAACTAGTAGTCACGCGAGTTTTTTGTGGTAGCAACCTATGCTCCGGTCAACTCGTCGTCGACTCATGACCTGGAAAAGTTTTGGGATTCTGTAAGGGTTGTTCTGGATATGGTTGAAGGAAATGAAAAAGTGATTATGTGTGGTGACTTGAATGGTTGGGTGGGAACACGACGGGACAGTTACGAGGCCGTCCTTGGACCCTATGGTGATAAGAGAGTGAATGATGCTGTTAAGCATATTGTAGATTTATATCTGGAAAGAAATCTTCTTTTGTCTAACACAATGTTTCAGCATAAGGACATACATACGTATACATGGAGAAGGAATGATCAAATGAGTATGATAGATTTGTTATTGGTTGATAGTCGCCTTCGGAAGTGTTTAATGGACATGAGAGCCTTCAAAGGACCAACTCTTAGCACGGACCACGGTCTGGAAGAGGATGTACGGATCAAGTGTTTTCGTTCCGCAACATTGTAGAGAATTTTGTGAATTATTTTCATTATCTTACTATTTAACTGGAATAAAATATAAAGACAATTACGATGTCGTGTTCTGTAAGCGCTTGTGATGTTACAAAACGTTACAATTCTAATAAATACACATTTCATAGGTAAATACAACTTTGACATAAGAATATTTAGAACTGCGTTTTGTTAGTTTTTTTGCTACTTATCTGCTCAGAAGAGGATTTTTACAATATATTTATTTGCATTGTTTTATTTATAAGAGTATTTTGTACCCTTTAACGGCATAATCAAAGATATTATTATAAAATAATAAATTGTTTGTTTACGCTAGGGCTTGACAACGCGGTGACGTCCTAAATATCGATGAATGTCAACCAAAGAGTATAAATACTCTTTAGCAAGAGATTTCAACATTGGTTGTTTAACCAACTTGTGTTTCGAAAAATACATTTCTACTTAAGACTGAGATGCGCTTATACGTAATCTTTTTATGAATACTTGATATTATTAAGTTTAATCATTAACGCATTCACTGCCACTAACGCATATACTTACGTGTTTTTGTTACTTGCGTCCAGTGCTTTGGACGCGTCTGTGAGTTCATTTATTTAGCGAGCCGTGTCCAGTGCCTATGTGCGTTACATACGAGTTCTATTAATTTTGCAATATTCTATTTATATCTAATAAGTTATTCCCTGGATCACTCACATTTGGCATTTTTAACTAAATTAAAAAAGAAAAGGATTTCAAATCGAAGGTATTTTTTATGTGTGTTACCTCGTAACTTTTTACTGCGTGATCCTATTAATTTATTTTTATTTGAAAACCATAATGCTGACGAGAAGATTACCCGCAGTAACTAAATAGTTGAAATATGATTATAAAAACATTCTTTCCGGTGGGAAAGCTTGGGAAGCTCGACTTGCACATTACGTTGAACATTCAAGTCACAGGACAGCGATGCACCTATAGGATGTATAATGTCAATAATCTACGGTTGTC